>LOJH01005145.1:10998-31134 GCA_001685095.1 Ellobius talpinus | reverse complement strand
GAGAGAGAGAGAGAGAGAGAGAGAGAGAGAGAGAGAGAGAGGAAGAAAGAGAAACACTACCTAGTCCTGCATAGCAACACTTGGCAGCCTAGAGTCTAGAGTCTCGGTGCCCTTTCTCACCATGGCAACTGTGGTGTGGGCTGACAGGGATGGGGAACCAGAGAATCCACAGGAGAAAACCAACCTGGGCAGGGGGCATCTAAGGGTTCCCACCTGCTGGCCCGCAACAGTGGCTCTGCCACTCTCCCAAGCCTTCATTTAGCATAGGGGCAGGGACTCTGTAAGTGGAGGGATAACAGGAGCTACAGCAATGCTGCTGGTATAGCAAAGGTGAACAGGCTAGATACACAGCCTGTAGCATCACCACAAATGATAGGCTCAAACGTCTAAGATCAGGATACTTCATTCTCCATATGGACCTCAGAGGAAAGGCTATTAATGCACAATGTGGGCATGAGGATAGCCAAGGAGGATTCCAGTTTCCCCCTTATGCGTAGTGACTGCATCTCTGTGACATGGCATCACACTGGATGAGGCGAGGCTGTGATGGATGCAGAGGTGGTCTATCCCTAATTCGGTGCATGTGCATACATGTTCCACTTTCTTCTTCCCATACTCTGCATACTCCTTGATCTCCACCCCAGAACCCCTTCCCTCACATCCCTTATCACCTTTGGGGAAGGGTGCTGACTCTGACTTCCTAAGGCTTCTTATAAGACTAAGTTAAAGCCCATGTGTGTCTGTTGCAATTTTAGAACGTCATGATTGGAATTTTGAGGGACTTCTTCATGGGGCGCAGGGTGTGGCCCACTGCCTCTGAAGATGTTTTGCTGTAATCCAGGCTCAAAACCCTGGTTGCTTCTTCCAGGCTGTGCTGTGTCACATCTGTTCAAGAGCAGCTGTTTAGGCTGCTGTGCCAATCAAAAGCCTGTGCCTGCTCCAATGCTCTAGCACTCTAAAAATGGCAAAAGCTTTCTTTTAAATATATACAAAATCAGGAATAACATTTCTAAAAGGAATTTACTTTGACCCTGCTGACATTCTAATGCAGAAGCAAAACTTGATTTGAGAAATTCACAAGGACATAGTACAAAAGTCTCCCCTAACTGTGTGGATTTCAGAATTATTTCTGTGGTATTACAGACTGCAGAGTATCAAAAATATGACATGTGTAAGATGCTTGGTTATGAAGCTATACAGAAAACAAAACCTTTTTCCTCAGTGGGATTTTTTTGAACTAAAAATGTCTGTGACTTATACATCTTCTCTCCTCCCTCCCTCTCCACTCTCCCTCTTCCCCTCCTCCTCTTTCTTCACCTGAGTACCAGCACCCAGCCATGTACTTAGCTAGGTGGCTATTCTTTCTTGGGACTGATATGATGCTGGTAAATTGAGCCATGTCTTGACAGTCTAGGGGGTCCTGACTCCCACACAGTCGCTATCTTGTTATAGTTAAAGGTACACTTGTCAAACCAAACCAAGCTGCAGGGGATGGTGTGCATCGTCGCAGCATGACTTCCTGGTGACTTTAATTCCCAAACTTCCCCTTCTTAGGTTAGAAAAAGGTGGAATATGACCTGCAATCTGTGTGTCTGGCTGAAAGCCTGCTTTACAGACTGCCTAGCCGTTCTGGACCTTGCTCACCTTAAACTGAACATAGAGAACATGGCTCCTTAGGTTGCAGGAAGGTTGAAAGGGGCTATCTAGAGCACAGGGCCCAGGCTTGGCAGCACTACCTCAACACTAGCAGATATCATTCTCACTTCCAGGTTCATGCCAAGCATAGGGAATACCTTTGCCACATGGGACTCTTCTTTGTTTGAGCTGCACATACACCCTTTTTCTAATAATGCAGTTGGCAGCCTGGACCCTCACCTGCATGGACTATGCACACACACACCCTCTCCAAACAATACACGTAGAAACCTGTTCACAAGCCAGGACCGGCATTGAGCTACACACCTGTCCACCCTGAACAGTGGAGTGTTCCTCTTCCTCCAACAGTCAGTTGTACACCAGTTATATGCAGGTAGGGGGCCAATCTGGCATGATCTAGTTTTGAGAACACATGCAATTAAGACATATTGTGCTCCCTATGTGAATTTTTAGGGGAAAACCCTATCGACCATCATTGTATGCTTAATGGATAATTGAATATGCACATGATTAAAATCAGGTGTATTTGAGGGAAGGAACATAAAAAATAGAAAAATGCTTATATGACCTAATGTAGCAATCAAAAACTCATCCTCCCTCAAATACTCTTAATAACCAAACTCCTTTGCTTAAACCCCATAAAACTCCCCAAAATAAGTGAAGCGCAGAGTACTCTCACTCATGTGGCCTGTTGTCACTTTTTTATTAATAAAAATATTTTACTGAATTTTAGGAACTTGACACTTTTAAAATATCCTGAATCTTTCACGCAGATTAAACAGAATCCAATTTTACTTTTTAATTAGCTAATTAATTATTTTGAGATAGAGTTTCTCCATGTAGCCTTGGCTGTCCTGGAACTTGCTCTGTAGACCAGGTTGGCCTTGAACTCAGAGATCCTCTGACTCCGGAGAGCTCTGACTCAGGCATATGCGACCTCTACCCTGCCCTATTTTAATTTTTTTAGTGATTCAGTGGCAGTGGATCACAGGGAAGCAATGGGGAATGACAGACGAGAATGGGAATCTAGGGCTGTGCACTGCCTGCCTTCTCACAGGGCACCAGATATTCCGTGCAGTGCCCTCTAAGGGTGGAGTCTTGCTGATGGGTACAGATGCTGGGCTGTGACTGATCCCTTCCCCAGAACCAAATCTTTTGGTCACTGTAGAGTCAGGGATACTGAGAGACACCTGGTAATTAAACCACTCCACTTTCCTCCCCAGCTCCCACGCTGACCCAGGTGGTGTCATTGCCATCACATCTTTCAACAGGTGATGACCAAAGGTGTTGCATCAGGTCAGCCTCTCACAGGTCGTGTGCCTCCATTTCATCGAGTCTTTGCTAGGTCCTTCGTAAAATCATGTGTGTCACTTTCCATACTTAAAGGACTGGTCTCCTCTCCCCCTCTGTTTGGTTACTTTTATGGGTAACTTATTTCAGAACAAGTTTAAATGTCTTGTTGCCTTTGGTGGATTCTGGGGAAGGGATGGATCATTTCTAGGTCTGCCTGTGCCTGGTTCTTTTTTCTTCTCTGGTGTCACAGCGGTGTAGGAGAGGAGCTGAAAATTTCTTTAAAATGGTGACATCTGCTTGATCATACAGATAATGCATGGCATCAATGCTCTGCTTCCTGAAATAGAAGGCAAAGGCTAAAGCAGGCTCAAGCTTAGATTCCAGCATCTGTGTTCCCCATTTCACCCCCTCAGGCTGCATCTGGCCCCTAATCAGAGGCTGTGTGACACAAAACATGGACATTTTGTCTTTGCTGCATCCTGGACATCATGCTGATGCTCATTTTTAACTTCCTTGAGAAAAGTTGTCCTTTTCTGATTCTGTCACCATGTGCAATCACAGTAACATGTGAACATGTTCCCAGATGGCCAGTGCTGACACCCAATCAGACTAAAGAAAGATTAGAACTTTAAAATATCCAGAGAAGACTCTAGGCATGTCAAAACAGAATGTTCTCTAATAAGAGAGACCAAAATGGCTAGATAAATTCCTAAATCTTGGTTTTTCAAATCCAGTGGTTCCTACCCCCAGAATTCCTATTTTGGGAGAGGGAAACTGAGAGAAATTCTCAAGTGATAATTTTTAAGGGGGCAGTATGATCAGAAAGGCAGAGGGCATCTCCAGGATGGCAGATTCAAAGCTGGTGGCTTATGTAGAGATGTTTGTGGCAAGTGCCGGTCCATGTCAATGGAAGCATACTCCAAACAGCCAAAGAACAGCTTCTCATTTCTAGTCCTCTAGAGTCGGGGCTGAGAGTGGGATTAAGGAGCCTGACCAGGCATGGGACAGGACTCGAAGCTAGCCTGGAACCCTGGAACCTATGAGTGGCCAACATAAACAACTCTGTGTGTGATTGACAAGGAGCACGAGCTTCCTAGGGGAGCTTCAATGAAGGTCAGTCTTGGAAACTGCCAATTACGAGAAAGCAGGACCCATGTCGCTGAAGCTTCTGGAACCCAGAACTCCTGGGCATAGTCCACCGTCTGGCCCACTTCCCCACAATTCCCAGTGGCTGAAAGAGTTCTATGTAGGGAAGGATAATTAAGAAGTAAAACATCTCAGTTCATTTGTCTCCAGTAAGACCTGCTTTCCTACTCTTGAGAATAGCATAATGCAGGAAGAAAGCAGATTACTTCATACATAATGCAGGAAGAAAGCACAGATTACTTCATAAAAAGGGCATCCTTGGGATATATTTTGTTGTAATTTATCACTGAAAGTTTAAATGTATCTTAAAATGTAAATATTGATGCCTTGCAATACTTGGTATTCTACATGAGACATGGACCAAATAAAAGACAGAACATACAGTTCCTTAGCTATGGGATTATAACCCCAGAGGCCATAGCCTGTGACACCAGTCTCCAAAAGAACTGAGAGTTCAAAGACAAAGGAGACTTGTTTTGAGACAAGAGATGAGGTTCAGTGGTGGAGCATTCCTTAGCACAGGAGGGGGGAGAGAAGAGAGAGGAGGGAGAGAGAACACTTAGACTGATACCCCCAGCTCCAGACACACACATCCCACAGGACAGCATTAGAACAGCAAGACCAAAGACACTACAGCTGCCAGCTCTTACCACTTACGTGAGCCAGGAATGCTGCCTCGAGCACTCAGATGACTAAACACTTTTTCATACTGGTTTGTTCGGCTGGGGCCCAAGAGGACATTCCTAGTATTTTTAAAATGTTATGTTCCCAACCAGAGAACTACTTATGTTAAAAAAGAAGTAAGTATAGTAAAAGAAATCTGAGTTAAAAGTTTTATTCATTCAACATCTCACATTACAAATATTTAAAAATTATATGCATACTGGTATAAATAGTCATTTGCAAACTATTTAATAACATTAATTCTTCACTAGCACTTCAACAAATGAACTCTTTTAAAAAAGGAACTGTGTTATATAACTTAAGAGTAGAACATACAAAAATAGGAACTTAACGTGAAAATGACTTTAATAAAAAAATGAATTACCCTTATTTAAAATGCTAGAATAAATACTACAACCTCCCCATACACAGTAAAAACTATATGGAAATTCAGCCAAGTAGTACAATTAACTGACGCACTTAAATAACGCTTCCTTCTGATAATATGAGCAATCACTGGGAAATCAGGGATTAGTAAAAACTAGACACCCACTTGCTAAAAGTTTCACTTCCAAAAAATATAACAAAAATCTGATGAAATTATAAAAACTAATTATACTTTAAATTTTAAAAATATAAAAAATAAAACAGTTGAATACAATATTGTCCCAATTCTTACAATGCTATCAATCACAGTAGCTTTAAAATAAGATAATAAAATAAAGCAAATGACCAAAACCTCTTTTATTCCATTTTTAAAAATAATCTCAAATTTACATTAGTAGAAAGATTGATTTCTGATTCTTTTCTTTAGAAACACCAGCAAGAAAGAGGATTACTCTTAACAGTAGAAAATGACATTTTTAAATGTCTGCAATTAAAAACAAAGAATTACACTGCAAAGATCTTCCAAAGTGTGAGATAAGTATTGCACATAACTGGAGTGAGCTTGCCACAATTTATCACATTCAAGTTTTAAATCACCTTTTAACAGAAGATTCAACTCTTCAAAACAAAAGGGGTGAATTATCAAGTCTTTCCAACAGCACTCTCATAAAATGCTAAGTTCATTCACTGCAAGTTTTATTTTGCATTCTGCAGAGGTCTGTGTATGGAGAAGTATATATATTATACCAAAGCCAGGGGGCAGGGGTGGAGGGGAGTTCCTTTACATAGAAAATAATCAGAAACACTTTATTTTACATTGCAAAAATAACCATGTAATTACTCTGTAACTACATTGTAAATACATGGCTGGTGCCATGCTAGTGCGCTAGAACTACATGCTTGGTAAATTGAAGTGATAACCCTAAAACCTGTAAACTAATTACATGTTAATTATGTTTGAGTTACATGGTAACTCCCAACTACAATCCCATGTAATCTGAAGGACATGTAATCATAAAGTTCAGAGTAATAGATAATCATTGTTTATGCCCTGTAAAGAAGTGGAACCAAATCATCTGTAAACACGCTTGTCACACAATCACAAGTAAATATTAGCAGAATAACAATTTCTTACATTAGTCATGCATACTAACATTACAGACCTGTCCTGTGGCAGGCGATTTTGTTTTATTATATAGAATTTAAAAGAGCAGACATCTCTGAATCAAACACATAACATCAATTAATTAAGATTAAAAATGGTTAAACATTCAGCCAAAATGTCTGCATTTTATGAATAATTTTAAAAACTTAGTAAGAATCTGTAGACAATTTTGTTATTTTAAATTTCTACCCTATGCTTATGCATTTAATTTTTTTAGGAACTACAGTGTTATCTTGTCATTTTCATGCGAATTTTTTTCATTAATTTGTGACTTTACATAGACTATTTCTTAAATTATAGGTACACCAATAGCTGGTGCTGGGGAAGGATGTTTAAGCAACATGCTTTCTCTTCTCTGCAGACTCTAAAATAGCATTGCCAGTGCACAACATTCATAATTTAAAATGTATGCAGAGCACTGAAATGTATAAAAAGCAGAATATAAGAAAATAAAATTTATTAAAATTATTTATATTAAAAAATGAAGTATATGAAGATCTCTCAGTAATAAAAGTACAAAAAGCTACTCTTTGCAATATGAAAAATTGAGGTATTGCATAAAGAGATATCCCGTCAGTGAAAAGTGTGCCTAAAAATGTTCACTGTTGGAAAAACAAGATATACAAAAGTAGTGCATAACAAATATACATCATGTGCATGACAAAATAAGTTAGCTACAAAACACTGTACCGAAATTCAGCAGGTCATGTACAAAGGGAAAATTATTCAAAGCTAGTTCTCAAGCAGTGTTATTTCTTAACTCATCACGCCTGTTTACTGGGTAGGAACAGCACAACGGCACACCCCAAGCCACCGACAAGCAGTAAAGAAGAAAAAGAGGCAAATGAACATTCCAATTAGAATCATGTAGTTCAGGAGAAAAGAAAATACGTCCCTGACCAGCTACAAGAGAGCACCCTCCATTCATTCGCATGACTGCTTTGCTGTTCTGTTAGCAGGGGAGTCGTTGACAGCGGCTCCTTCTTTCTGTTGGACTCTTAGACAGCAAGTGCCTCCATTTTGACCTTTGGGACTTAACAGGTGTAGTTCATTAAAGCCTGTGTTAAAAATAAAGGGCTGCTTTTCCTACAGACATCAGAGGGATCACCAGCCAGGCGGTGACACAGCACTGCGGGGCAAGTCTTTGGTTCTGAAGGCTCCAAGATGGTACTGTTAGGTAGCACAATGAGTAAGAGCGCACTGAGGCTGCTGCTGCCAAATGCTTTGCACACTGATAGTCATCCTCTGAACTACGGTAGGGCATTTAATAAGAGAAAGTCAATTCAACGAAAGTTACGTCCATGACCAGGGCTTCAAGAGACTATTTTAAGTTCACCTCTGAAGCATACTGTTCAAAACATAAGAACATCTTTCAAAGCTAGGGTTGTATTTATAATAAAGCATGCATTACTTGATGAAGTTGGCACTTCAAACACTATGTCCCATGCTAAGTTCGGAAAGTGTATGTTATTGTACTTTATAGGAAGAGTAAGATAAACATACGGACTTTTGCACAGATTTACACAATTACTTAGTTCAACAGTGCAAAAACACTTTGCAACTACTTGACTTTTTTAAACCTTCCCCCCCTACATTTTCTATGTTACAACTAAATTACAGGATTCCAAAGTAACTTCAAATGGAAAACAAAGCCAATGGGCAGCCAATTTGTATGCTATTTTCATCTTCCAGTTTTGGCTACAAGTGTAGTGTAACACAAAGTCAAAAATGATATCCTTGAGGTATGTTGTTTTCCAATGTCAAAATGGAGAGCAAAGGCCGACAGCTGATGACCTAGTAAATTAGGATATAGAGTTTCTATATAACAACAAAAATAAAATTTATGCATTTGTTCTTCTGTTTCCCACCAGATATCATTACTTCTAGCTTTGGTAGGCTTCCTGGGGTGTGACTAGGAAGTCAGCCAAGTAAATAAATGCACTCCCCTCAGTAGTAAAGTCACCTGATTCTTACATTTGGAATTTTAAGAATTATTCCAAAGAAAACAAACTCAGCTCTGCCTGCTTTATTATTTTCTGATGTATGATGCATTTGAGGCATGATTAAACCATACTTAGCCTCAAAGCCCTTCCGGTTATGCTGCTCGATCTTGTTCATCGTTTGCTTGTTCTGACATACTCTTTCCTGTTAGTAACTGTTAGCTTCCTCCATTGCTGTTAAAGAATGAAAAGGGATAGAAAAGATAAGGAATGAAAGAAAAGAAAGGAAACGGCAAGAGCACTTCCCTGGGGGAGACTGTGTCAGATTAGACAATAGTGTTACTGTTGGTGGTTATCTCAATAAAGTATTCTTATATGTTATATCATTACCAGCAATTAAAAACCCAAAATATTGTCTCATTTCTCTATTAATATTTCTCTCCTCTAAGAAAATGCTGCAGCAAGTTTGGATCCTCTTGGCCTCCAGCAAAACAAGAGAGTTAAAACTTGCATGCACCACGATGGCAATGTGCAAAAGGAGTTAAACATACTGTTTGTAGTGACACGAGAGTCTACAAAATACCTATGTTGTAGGTTGTCCTTTCATTCTACTACTGTTAGTTACACACTCTACACAGGACATGCCAGCGTGAAGAGGCTGAGGAAGGGTCAGAGTGAACAGAAGAGGGCACTTCTGAGGCCTGCAAATGAGCTCTGGAGTCATTCATCCTTCAATTCCAGCGGAATGAAATATGCCGAGGGCGGTCACCACCTTCCTTCACCAGGGGCTTGTGGAATTCCCTGCCAGCACGAGAGTGAATAGCAGCCCAGCAATATTCACAGTAATACTGCAGACAGGTAACATTAGCACAGAAAAATGGAGCGAATTTCCCCCCGCAACGGGCCCCTTGACATTCATCACACAGTTGGTCATCCAAGACATATGGCTTAACCTCCACCTGCAATGGAGAGATAAAAAGGGAGTCAGCATGTCAGAACCATGTGCAAGCACACTTTTTATCCTGTGCCTCAGCTTACACCTGTGCCAAAGTGTTAAAAGGGAAGGGGCAGTGATGCACTTACTGAAATGAAGACCATCCATTTCAACAGAAGATGCTTATATCTATCGTTTTACATGCTTGTCTTATTAAATTAAACTTTCAAACAAAAGAACAAAAGAAGAATTTTATCAGAAATCATAAAGTAAAACCAACTGCTTAGAGCATTATGAAATGAAACTCTCAGGTTTTCCTCAGAAACCCTTGTTTTAATTAGTGGATCTAGATTTTTTTTGGTCATTATCAGAATTATAATTTAAACAAAACCATCTAAGTGCTCCCATCTTCCACAAAATAGCATACTGCAAGGGTTAGTGGGCAAGAAGATGGGTGCTTTTTGCTCTATGAACTTCTGAGAGGTTGCCAAGTTTAGCTGGTGGTTTCTTTTAAGTGTCCACAGCTGGAATTCCAGTAAAACCTGATGTGGCTGTGGTCCTCACAGCCGAAAACCCCACTTTATTCCTTGTCAATGAGAGTGGTTTACCTGAATCTAAAAGTGAGAGGTGATTTTACAGAACTGGGCTGTTCCAGTATTTAGTGGGCCAATATCATCTGAGCCTCTTGAGCGTTAGAACAACCGTTGTTAAGTCACTAACTATAAGACTGGTTATGATTTTAGTCTTGGAGACTCCAGGATGAAACTCCCTAGCACTTGTGGAAGGGCAGGTAGACTTTATGCCCCAGACTCTGCAGTGGTCCTAGAGAGGGACTGAAACTGACCCACGGGTTTCACTAAGCATTTCTAATGATAAACCCCAGCTGGAAACTGACATTGACGGGGAAGTATGAATGAAGAGCAAACAGCATTTGACTGCTATAGCAAATCCTGCCCATCACCTGTAGATAAGAGCTTTCTCTTTATGTATACTGGAGAGTGACCACTGACATAGAATATACATGACCTGAAACACTGAGCATAACCCACCAAGTTGATTTTCTATTTTAGACTGAGAATAGCACAATAAGAGTATAGTGTCACAGAGTGTTCGATACCTACATCAAACACAGGTCTCACAATAGATGGTGCACCATTTCTGGAACTTTCCAAACACAGTCCAGGACTTACCCGTTTATCTATCTCTCCATGCTGTAGCTGAACAAAGCGGGCACTGATAGCAGCTATGTAACTCTGTTGATTAGAAAATGCGACTCGTCCAGCTCCTTTTGGGTATTTGAGCTCAGGGTCAGTATCAATCCCAGCATAGCAGACACCTCCATACAGCCGATCCATTATCATGGCAAGCTCCACTAAAATGAGAGGAGCAGAGACACAATCAAGAAGACTTATCTGACTCACACCTACCGTTTCATGGAAACAAAGTTTATGTGACCTCTGAGTTTGCATCATAGTCATTATTAAAATCAAAATTATTATTGCAATAACTTTTCTGCTGGGTGAGTATTCAAGCTGGTTGGTTTACAATGTGCTGTCTTAATTTTCACAACCTATGAAATAGGCAGTAATTTTCTGAGAAAACTCAGGCTCCAAGATGATTGGTCTGTCACTGGTGATAGGGACAGGCCTGGCATCTACATTTGTCTGCTCTGGGCTGCACTGTTGTCATATCTGTACTGGTTAGGAAGGTATTGGTTACTATAAATCGAACATTAGAAAATTCACTTGTCGATTCTTTGGGAGCCCTTCTTACTCCCTTCACCACCAAAGTCTGGCACCTTTGCTTACATCTAGTTATTTACTAGCACATATTGCATTGGCTGCTCTTTCAGGGGACCAGTGTTTGATTCCCAGCACCCACATGGCAACTCACAACTCCAGTCCAAGGGGATTCAATGCGCTCTTCTTGCCACTGGGGGCACTGCACATTAACTCAAAGCTCATGGAGTATTTCAGTAAAAGATCTTTATATTTCACATGCTAAAGATAGAGGGATTTTGTATAACTGTACCAGCTCGTAATGGTCGAGGAACACCACCGACAAATATTGTTTTTCGTGGGTCAAGCGGCTGTGAGCCATCCATCACGAAGTCACTGTCACTGAGATTCCAGGGCCGAATCTGCACCTAAGAGTGTGTAAATCAAAATGCTGATATCAAAAAAGTTCAAAACTATTGCAGAGTATTTTACAATAACCCATTTTATCACAAACCAATAAAGCTGTAAAACTAAAAGGCTTAAAAACTGCCTTCCCTATCCTTCATTTCAGAGTAAGAGTGTTTCATGAATAGTTCACTTACTATGAGTCAAACACACTCATACATCCTTCATTACTTACAAGTTAACTATTTTTCAGTTTACTGGGACCTCTATTTTATCCATCCTTACAATATCTACATAATTTAAATTTAAATAAAATAGGACTCAGCACATTTCCAGGAAATGCACACTTACTATTGATACTAATGAATCTGTTACATTGCAAAGTAAAAATATTGCTAATATTTGTAAAAATTTTTTAAAGTTTATTTATTTTTATTTATTTGGGTGCAGGGAACTGAACCCAGGTCCTCTGCAAAGGCAGCAAGTGCTTTTACCCACTGAGCAGTATTATTTTCATAAACACTTTAGAGCTCATTAGCCCAACTAAGAATAATGTATCTAAGCCAGGCCTGGTTGTGCAGTCTTGTACACCCTATGTACCAGTTTGATTTACCAATGTCCTGTGAGTATGTGATGTCTTTATGATCAAGTTTTTGTTGGTAGCCAAGAGCAATGGCAATAGCCTATTGTGTATCCCACACCTGGCATTGGGCTTTTTGTCTGATAACCTATGGCATTAGGTGGGAGCACTGTCCCTCTGTATAATGTAACTCTAATTCCCTCCTTCTCAATGTCTCTCTGTCTGTCTCCCTCTCTCTATGTATATGTACACACATACACACAAGCTTATAAAATAGTATAAAATAGTTTCAATATGGTTTTTCAAATATCTGCAGTGTTAGTTAGTTCCCCCCAACCCCTTGTCTGCCCTACCCTCTCATTCTCTTCTCCACTTAAACCTTCCCACTTATAGCCTAGAAGGTGCTTTGCAGGCTGCTGGGGAAGAAAAGTCTTGAACAGTCTTATCCAGCTGTGAACCCTGTGAGTTACAATAACAACCAGCCTGGCAGAATTGGCCGTTGGTGGAAAACTGGCATGAATGTTATGGGAGTATCCAAGAGTTTTTTTTTTATTGGACTATGACCTACTTCAGAAGGCAGAAGTTTATGTCTGATACTATTAACTGGGCCAAGAATCTGTGGTTGGGTAGGCCACTGGCTCTAGAGGAAAACCTACTACTATTTTGCTAAAGGGACATAGTATCAAACTGCCTTCTAAATATTTATCCTTCTACCCACAGAGTAAGCAGATCTCACTGTTCATCAGAGAAGTTTCTTTATGCAGTGGATGGTGGTTAATACGGAGACTCACAACTGGCTAAAGTGCAGAGAACATGTGACTGTGGAGTACGGACTTAAATGGGACATCTGCCTCACACTCCCTCATCTAAAAGGCTCAGGAGCACTGAGGAAAAGGGAATGGGAAGACTGTAAGAGCTGAGGTTGAAGAGGACATTGGAAAATAGAGTCTTCACCAATTCCCAGCAGCTGTGGTTGCCTGCACAAGATCAAGCAGTCACAGCTCCAATACCGGTAGGGAGACGCTCATAGGGCTTCCTCCCTAATGCTTTTGGCAGGTGGTGGCTGCTAGGGGAGGGACAGTCAGCTTTCTTCAGTCCTGTGGCCCATAGTTGGCACATATATACAGAGAGCACTAATTGGACTCAGTAAGTTATTAGAAGGAGGAGGATGAGGAGGGGCAATGGGAGGAGGAGGAAGAGATGATGTAGTTAGGAGGAGGATGTGGGGGAGGAATGATTTCTAAAAGCTGAAGGGGTATGGTAGGGGATCTAAATACATTGTATTCACATATGAAATTACCAAAAAATACATAATAAAACCTGTTATACTCTATTTTCAAACATATAAATTTAAGTAGAAAATATAGTAAGAAAACAGGTGAATGGAAGCATAAACAAAAGACAATTTTATACTACACTTACTGGTTTATCCTTGATGGTTGGACTTGATACACACAGGTAGAGTTTTCCATCTTCTTCAATGCATGCATCAATGAGAGCCTGGACAGAACTTTCATCTTGAAACAGCAGGAATGCATAGCCTGAGGCAGGGGACAGAAAGTAAGGCTTACATGCTTTCCTGTCTTTGTCACACATAGGATAAACAGCTTAAAGTAAAATTAAGGGAAAAAGAATAGAAAATATGAAAAATTAAAACAATATTCCTAATAAAAGTCTGAACACATCAGAAGCTCATTTTAGTAGTATCTTTTAAAAAACACTTCTCTCTCTCTCTCCTCTGTGTGTGTGTGTAGATCATGCATGAAGGTCAAAGGTCAACTGACCTTTTTTTCCTTATTTACCATGTGGGTCCAGGGGGACAGAACTTTGGTTGTCAAGTGTGGCATAAGTACTGAGTCTTCTAACTAGCTCCATTTGGTAGTATCTGGAAACATCTTGCAAATGTGTAATTAAAATTAAATCAAAAGTATATTATGTAGAAAATTTGAAAACACACTTAGAAAATAGAAATTTTAATGAAAACTTTTGCAGTGAAAGTAATATTTATGAAAGCGCTCAGTATTAGACAACCTGAGAATAAAATGTACTTCAATAATTGGAGTCTCAAGACTTACCTTTTGGTGGAAAATAAGATTTGCTCTCTGCTTTATGAGGCCAGTCCACAATCAAAGGGCCAAAGCGACGGAAACTAGCTGTGATCTCATCTAATAAGAAATAAAAAATGTTGATTTAAATCTATCAGTTTTAATAGGTTTTTAAATATAACATCACTTTATTGCAATGAAGTCACAAATAGAACCTCCCAAAACTAGAATGTGGCCACTCAAATATGTGCCCAGTTCAAGTCTCCACACCTCAGTGAACCTCTGAACAGTCAGAACACACATTTTGAAGATGTAGGGTTTCAGATTGTTACTATCAATTACATTTTTATGTACTTATCCAGCACATAAGAAAAGGAAAAAAACAAAGAAAGAAAATATGACAGAGAGAAAACTAGAAAGCAGCTAGTTATCTTCTTTCAGGGTTTATGTGTCCATTACCTACATCCCACCTTTCCTTATCACCTGGTATCACCCTTCCTTGCTCTCCCTTTAATAAAAGCCTATCTCCAACAACAGTGCAAAGAGTTCCTGTATTATTTCATGGCATCACACTCAGGACTGAGCACATCTGCCTTAACCTCTTCCTTACCTCTTTCTCCCTCTAGTTAGATACATATAGGAGTCAACTTATCTATCCATCCTCCTTTACTGACATTATGCTTTATAACTCCCAAATACTACCATTGCTATCAGCTCAAAGCATCTCAAAAGTTGCTCTCTTTTACACCTCTATGTGTAGCTTCCACCGTCAGGAAATCAATACTGATACAATTACTCTTCAGTGCTTGGACTCCATTCAATAACCCAACACAATCTTTTCCTTTATTTTTGATAAAGAATCCCACCCAGAGCACATGCTGCATTAATTGTTATATCCCTGAAGCATTAGACTTTTTCAGCTCTCCACAGTCAGTCTATATCAGTGGTTCTCAACTTGTGGGTCGAGACCCCGCAGTCTAGCACAGCCCTTGTTTGGTAGTTTCATGCTGTGTATCCCAGACACAAATACTAACAAATGATACTGTGTCACTTCATCTTTTATTTTATTTATTTTATTTTACTTTTTGGAGACAGGGTTTCTCTGTCTAACAGCCCTGGCCATCCTGGAATTCACTCTGTAGACCAGCTGGCCTCAAACTCACAGAGATCTGCCTGCCTCTGCCTCCCGAGTGCTGGGATTAAAGGCGTGCACCACCACTGCTTGGTGTCACTTCATCTTTTAATTAAACACAATTGATCTTGGTCATGTGGATTCTCTGTCAAGGAGAAGCCATTTTCCTCTATGTATCTGATTAGCACTTTGCAAGGAATACTGTGTTACTAGCAGCATTCTGCTGTATTTGTCATGCCATTTATTAGAAGGCACCACTGATACATATATAACCACCATGATGGCTGTCAAATGTTGGTGACCTGTTTCCACTGTTCCTTCTACATTTGCTCATCTGTATCACACAGTATTGAAGAGCTCTTCTTTCTCTTCTGGTTATTTACATACACACCTACTTCATTCAACAGGTTATAATATTCCAGTTCTAATCTATTATAATATTCCAGTTCTAATCTATCTACCTACCTACCTACCAACCTACCTACCTTTCCCTGAGAGGGCCAGTGGGAGCTCGTAGGACCTTCTGATCATTCCCTGTCATTTTACAAAGCATTTCCATACTTTGTGGCTCAGGAAGATATTTCATCATATCTTGTTTTCCTGCCTCACCACTAAATCATGTCAACATATGAAATGCTTTTTTATAAAGCAGTCTTGATTACTTTTAGCAGCAAAAACTCCTATATTCTCATAACTAGAAGATATTATTTCCAAGTCTTCTTCAGTAGACAAAGCTAGGAAATAAATACACATGCAAACAAACATGTTTATAACTCTTTATGTATTATAAAAACCGACATACTTATTGATATTTCCAATGCAACTCCAACATCTCATGAGTTTTCCTAGCCTTGTTCCTTCCCTTGGCTTGAGCTTCCTCCAATCAATAGTGCAGTCTATTCTGCTATACCTGTTTCTGCACAACTTAGCTTAAACGAGACTGATTTGCAGAAGAATGCTGCTAGGCTGACTTGGAAGTTGTATGGTTCATAAGAGACTTTTTCCTGAGCAAGGTGAGCTAGATGGTAAGAACAGAACTAACCATAATACTCACTATGAAAGGAAAAGCCTCAGCTTGTGTGATGCAAAGCCTGAATCCTCTCGGCTCCAGCTTAAGAAAATCAAATCCAAATGTAACAAGCAAGGCTCTTTTGCCAGAGAGGAAGATCTCAGTCTCCAGAGATCCTGGCATCCTCTCAGGTGTTCAGTGGTCCATCTTTATTTACTATATTTCCATAACTACAAGCTAGCATTTCAACTTTGTTACTTTAGGGGAACTGTCACAGGATACTACTGGGCTACCCGACTAGTACTTGGACTGTTCAGGTTATGTCCAAGTACTAGTTCTGGTTTTGTTTCTGTTTCAGATACAAAGCTTATTCAATTTCAAATGATCTGCCTCTCATCCCATGTCCTATGGAGAAATTCTGTAATTTTTTACTGCACAGTTTTCCAGAATACAATATTTTTCAAGCTCTGCACTCTGAGGGTGATAAGGAGAATGAGTGTGAATGGAACTGAAATTTCAGCAGTTTTATCAAGATACTTAACAAGTGTGTTTATTATAATCTTTAACCTTCTAGAAGCTTGATAAATGCAATCTCAGTCTAAGTGACAAATGATTAAATATTATTAGATCTTACAGACTATTACAGAAATCAATTCTATTCTCTAGGACATGAATCTATGGAAACACTTCCATTCAGAAAACTAAAACAAAAGAAACTGAAAATATCCAAGACTGTAAGACTTCTACTGTGGTTTTTATTAGGGTAACTAAAACTGAGAAATGAACTCAATATTACCAGGTAACCAATCCCTCCAGGTCCTTGTACAGCTGCACACCGACTCAGGTCTCAGCACAAATACTATTTCCTTAAAGTGGGTTTTCTTAGCCACCCAATCTAAGAAGACTCCTTGCATGCTAGACCCTGTAACACTGTTTGCTTTCCAACACTGCTCTCCGATATTTTCTCTTATGCTTACATACTTTCCATGTACCTTGCCCCATTAGAATGTAGATTCTGCAGATGGGCCCTTCTGTTTTGTTTACTTCCATAAACAAGCCCAAGAACAGTACAGCTGTTTAGAGAACATGTAAAAGTTTGCTGAATGAAAAAATATGTAAAATTTAATCACTTTAAGGACTTTCTTCTTGTAGTACAGGTATAGAATATATTTTTAAAAGTTCATGGTTAGTCTAAAATTTGAAAATTTGAAAAAATGGAAGGTAGCTAAGAAAAACAAAAACAAAACCCAACAAAACTGGACAAAACAGAAGGGCACTTAAGCTCATGCTGTCCACAATAGAATCCTTGGGACATCTCTGGGGTCTTCCCTCTTTCCACTGAATTTGGTCATTGCTTCAGCACATCCCCACAGACCTGCTTCGCTTCCTTCTGCAACTAATCTTATGGTATGACAGGATGACAGGACAAAGGAACAAGGTGAGCAAGACTAAGATCTGAGCCAGGCAAGACAGGGACTATAACAGCAAACTCTGGTACAACTTCCCCCTGGGCCACCACGCTGCTCTAACACAGTCCTCCCTGAATATACCTTCATCAATGTCAGGAGGCAATCCACCCACAAACACCTTGCGGGAATATCGTTCCACTCTCTCCCCATTCTGGTGAGTAAAGCAGTGAGGTGAACCCAGGCCACTATGAAGAGGTTGATCCCCACGGCCATCATCCAGGAATCCATCTTCCATCGGAAACAGTGAAGACTGACCTGAAACAGAAAGCAGAATAGAAAGCTAATAGGAAGGGCTCCTTGTCACTGGTTATTACACACACCAAGAAAAAATATGAATGATAAAACTGCTGCTTTTATTTGCTCACTACAGGTTCACTTATGCTCTTGAATTGTTATCACCTTAAAGTCTATGGAATCACAGAGACTGTATTTGGTTAAACAGGAGGGCTACTTAAGTATCATCCCACAGGAATCCAGAAGCTTCAGCATGTGAAACGGAAGCACAGTTGAAGAGAGCAGTCTTTTGAAAGCTGTTGGCAACAGACTGCACTGCCTTAGCAGTGCCCTATGGCAACCTACACAAGGACATGGAATATTAAATTTGGCTATAAAATACTGGTTACATAAATTTCTTTAATAGACCAAATTGTATAGCCTCTGCATACTTTCCTAAGAATGTACTTAAAATGAGCAAGTCAGTTTTTAAGTGGGCACTCATTTTAGTTTACATTAACTAATAGGATATATCAAAGTTCATTTAATGTTGGTACACAATTCAGTTTCTAGTCTTAACAGCATTTAAGATCTGGAGGCATGCTAAAGACATATTAGCTGAGTGATTATTAGCTTACCAAGGATGTCATCTGTTTTGAAAACTATTCTAAAAACTGAAGTTCCTATCCTCTGGAATACGTAGAAAAGGAGAAAAGACTAGAAATGCCAAATGCCAAGTCTTCCTATACTTACCTGACAGGAAAATAGAAATGTCTATAACATAAGCAAAGCACAGAGGTGCAGAGAGCTTCAGTGTCCCAAGCTGCTATGTACAGATGCTCTCTGAGAAACTGCCAACTGTACTCTAGAAATGATCTTGAGTCTATTTACTGGAACTCTCGCATGCCCTTTGGGAGTTACAGTAACTCCCAAAGTTACAGTAACTGTAACTCCCATTCCTGAGCATAGACAACAGTGTCTTTGTCACAAATTCATTCTATATGCCATTAGTAAATTATGACCCAAAATGGCTCTATAATTCAGATTATTTTCTGAATGATCTTTTTTTTAAAATCACACTTTAAATCTAAGTTATTTAATGGTTTTATTTTCTTATAAAATAGCAAAGTATTACAGATAAGAAAATTAAGTTTAGTTGAAAGCTTCTAGCAAATGAATCTCTAAAATTCCCTATTATTTTAGAGCATTTATAGAACTGCTCATTTATTCAAGTCATCAGATTTAATTAAATAAATATATAATGTTCACTTAGTAAAAGAAGCTGATGTAAGTTGCTTAAGTATAAATAACTCTTCAATTAATGAGATATTTTTTAGACAAGTCTAGCTTTTAAGGAATCAAATCTTTAAAAAAAATTCTTAAATTCTTCTAAGGAGTTAAAAAATAAATCTTCAGCTATAAGTCAGCTAAATATCTAATACACAGAATTCAAATCCTAGTCCTACCATTCTGGTAATTTTTCCAGCTCTTTAATGTCTACAGCTCCAACTACAAGACAGAGATTCTGAAAAGGGCAAACCCATCCACTTCCCTTCACTCCTTCCCCACAGAGATTATAAAATGGGAGAGCACGAGTCCTCTCCATATGGAACTAATACATTCAAAAGTGAAAAACATTGATGTTACCTCTCCTTCGCCCATAAGTCCTTGCTGCATGTCAAATGAGAAGAAAAAAACAAAAAAAAAAACAAACAAAAACAACCTTTCAAACATTGTCAAAGAATCCACTGAGATTTCATCTATGAGCTTTTGAAACGGAAAAAGAAAGCCACATTCTTCATTTCCTGGTCTATGCATTAAAAAAAAGCCAAAAACCAAACCAAGGAATTGGACGGTTATGATCAGTTTCATACATTTTTAAAAAGAACTTCAAAGACAACATAATCTTTACTGAATGTCACTTGTTTTAAAGGAAACCTTTGACTGTAGTCATCATCCAAGGGCCAAGACATTATGAAGCTAAGGTTGTGTGCAACATGATCTACACCAATTACCACTGTGTTAATTATACTTTCTCTCAGATTTCAAGCTAATCATTTAGCAAACACATCAATATTGAATTCATGTCTTTTCACCATTACAGAATGCACATCTTACAGTATTTTTTTCTAATCCTTGCAAATAGAAGATAATCATAACAAATGAAAATTTTAGGCAATTTATATATTGGCTTTAGTCAAAAGTTTTGTATCCCCAAACAAGCAAACAAACAAAAAATCCACCACCAACTCAAACCCTCTACCCGTAGTCCCAAATGTTCAAAACTAAAGGTTGGGCTTTGTCACCAAATCAATTGCAGTTCAAAAGAAGAGAAAAGGTTTAATTATTGAATCCACAAGAAACATCATAAACTTTAAGAG
>LOJH01005144.1:0-34726 GCA_001685095.1 Ellobius talpinus | reverse complement strand
GATCCACCTGCCTCTGCCTCCTGAGTGCTGGGATTAAAGGTGTGCACCACTGCCTGGCATATTCATATTTTTAATTTTAGATAGTATTTAGTCCCTCTGGATCTGTAGGGCATTGGATCTAGGACCCCTGTGGATACTAACATCTCAGAATGCTCATATCTCTTATATAAATGGTACAGTGTTTGCATGTGACCTATACAATTCTGCTGTATGCTTTAAATCATCTCTGGGTTACTTAAATAGCTAACACAATGCAAATGTCATGTAAATGGTATCATTCTGTATGTTTAGAAGGCAATGGATGACAAGAGAAAAAGTCGAGTACTTCATTACAGATGCAAGGACATTGATGATGAGGAAAAACCATAGCCTTGGAATTCTGGATGCCTCCTACATGACTTTGGACTTTTTCAAGTCTTTACCTAAAGAGGATATTCTCAAATTCTGGCCATAAAAAATTTAAAGCACACATTTTGTTCCTAATCAAGAAAAATGTTTTATGAAGTTTCCAAACTTATTCTTGCTTATGAATATTGTCTTGTTAGGTCTCCATGTCAAATTCCCAGCCATGGAGATCAATGTATGTAGGGAGTAGCCTGGAGACACTCAGAGCTCAGTCTGTGGGTACCCTGGGCTTTACCTGCTGGAGGAAGCCGCTTATTGGTTCCCAGCTGCTTAGCACCGCAATAATCACACAGAAACTATATCATTTAAATCACTGCTTGGTCCATTATCTCTAGCTTTTTATTGGATAACTTTTACATATTAATTTAACCCATTTTTATTAATCTGTGTATCACCATGTGGTAGTGGCTTACCGGCAAAGTTTTAGCATGTCTGTTTCTGGCAGAGGCTCCATGGCTTCTCTCTGACTCTGCCTCCTTTCTCCCAGCATTCAGTTTAGTTTCCCCTGCCTACCTAAGTTCTGCCCTGCTATAGGTCCAAAGCAGTCCTTTATTAACCAGTGGTATTCACAGCATACAGAGGGAAATCCCACATCACTTACCCTGTGCTGGGTGTTGGCAGCTTAGTCAGGGAGTGCTGGGAAGACTAGAAGTCTGTGGTGTTTTATGATGGCTGGCACCTTCCACACAGAGACCCACAAAAGACCATGCATGCAGACCTATGCTTGTCTGCATGTGTCTACAGAGAGGTTAAGGTGTGTCCAGTGACTGAGAAATTGGGTTTTACTTAATGTTTAATTAATGTAGACTTAAAGATGAATACTCAACAATTGGAGGGGTTCAACTTTCTTTTCTAGTTTTTTTTCCCCCAAGACAGGGTTTCTCTTTATAGCTTTGGTGCCAGTCCTGGAACTAGCTCTGTAGACCAGGCTGCCCTCAAACTCACAGAGATCTGCCTGCCTCTGCCTCACGAGTGTTGGGATTAAAAGTGTGCACTATCACTGCTCAGCTCTTTTCTAGGTTTTTAACTTATGAAGTATAAATGTAGACACATTATTTCCCATGAAAATTTATTATGTCAAGTGATGTGTACTCTGCATGTAAAATGCACATCATACTTTGAAGGCTTAGTATATAGAAATAAAAACAATTTGTGAATAATTTTGTGTATTGATTATTTGCTTAAAGCAAAGTATTTTGGACATACTTGCTTAAATGAAATGCTCTTAAAATTAATGTAATCATTTGTAAACATTAGAAAATATAGAGAATTTAAAATTACATATGTAATTCTCATAGTATTTGTATAGGACAGCTTTGGTGTAGACCTAAAAATTCCAGAAAGAATTTGTTTCTTATAAGGAATTAACATATATTTTGTTTTCTTTTCTCAAATGTAATATAGAAATTATAATCAAATCAATTAATCTATAAAGGAAAACTCTGGAGCTAGAGATAGCTCAGTAGGTAAGAGCACTTGCTGTGTACACAGTAGGGTTCCCCAGCACCCACATAATAAGCTGCATGTGGCCATGCATGCTGTAACCCCAACACTGTGGAGAGACAGAGACAGGAGGATTGTTGTCGCTTCTTGGCCAAGAACCTAGCCTCAGGTTCAGTGAGACTCTATCTCAAAGAAGAGGTGGGGAATGATAAAGCAGGGGACCAGATGTCCTCTCTGGCCTCTGCTGTATACTTACAGATGCACATACTTCCACTCACTTGTGTGCATATACCATACCTAAGCACACGCATACACGCACACACATATGCACATGCAAACACACAGGCAAATCTTTGGTCATCAGCACCTTAGAACTCTAGTCTTGGCACCACTTTCACGAGATCTCCACCCTTGGTTTCAATCTCCTGACAAGCCTCCAGTTTTCCCTTACTTTGATTCAGTTACATTTGTATACTTTGACGTATATGTATTCTCTGGAGCAACAATAACTCAGGCTCAGAGAGCCTGGCACATCTCAAGTGAACCCACTGGTAGGTATAAGCATGGCAGCACATGGACAACAACATCAGGAGACCCTTACCTGGGACACTAGAACTGAAATACAAAACTGCTGTTGTCACAACCTAAAGCTCTCTTTAGTTTAGCACATGTATAAATGCCACTCAGGTTTGTGGTCACTTTGCAGAGATCTAACGATCTTTCCTGGAGTGTTTTTAATAGAAGAACCCAGCCTTTCACTAATTGAATGTCACCAGCTACCTGATAATGTCAATGGAGCTGAATGTTATCATCTCAGAGTGACTTCTAGCTGCTGAGGAAGGCTGAGGGAAAGCCCGACTGTATGAACACAACATGAAAGATGCTGATAATATGGCCGCAGAAGGCTGCCACGATTGATTGGCCATTAAAAAGAATTTATAGCACTTCAATCTTTTTGCCTTGTGAAGCACGCCTGAATGGGTCACTCTAATGATTGGATTTAGAACTATGTTGAAAGATCAGCTGGACTTATCCACTGGGCTTTGATGTTAAATTGACCCTGGATTTGGAATCACAGAGACTCAAGGGGATTGGAATGCCAACTCTCCTCCCTGCCCGCTAACTGACTTTTGACAAATGATGTCAAACTTCTTGGGCCTCATCTTCTTGCCCCTGAAGTGGGTGTGATACTGGTTTTCTCACAAATATATAGTGGGTGCATTTTAGTTGCCTTGAGTTACACACCACTGTTTTGCCCGTCCTTGACATGCTTCCCCACTCCCTAGGCCATGGTTTTCCCAATCAACACTTAACTATGTAATGATGCTAGATTTCCATGCCTACTGTCACCTTCTGGCCACCACCCCCACCACCATTTTCCCAGTTGCTAACATCTATAAGAGGGTTTACTTTGCCAGAAATTTCCAATTTCCCTTATTTTTTCTCATAAGCTTCCTCCTCCTCCTCCTCCTCCTCCTCCTCCTTCTCCTTCTTCTTCTCTGCGCATGACATCACAAGTTTCCTTCTTAGAGAGGGAGACCCTTACTTCTCATAGTTATTTGGAGACTTAGAGAGAAAATTTAGATTTTGTTTTTACTCAAATAAGGCCTTTTCAATAAAGGCTGTTCCACTTGATCCATCAGCAAATATATATTGATCATTCTGCTTCAATCAATAAGTTGTAAGCATTTAAACTATAAGTCAAGCTTTGTTTTAGGCCTTAGAGGTAGAGAACCAGTGGATGGCAGAGACTTTTCTGCAGTCTAGCTTCAAGGGAGGAGAAGTGATGAGAGAGTGAGTGTTTGGGCCCAGAGAGTGTGAAGTGCAGAGGCAGTATTGCAAAGGGCAGGTATTAGAGGAAAAGATGATGTTACCAAGAGCCCTTTCTTCTCTTTAAAGTAGCTCACACATAATAGACATTAAAAATTATTTGTTGATAAATAGCTGAATTTTGTTAAGAATTGGTTCTTGTTTGTGGTCTTTAAAATATGGATTTGAGTTCTAATGAGAAACAGAAAGGGGGTGGGCCCAGAAGGGAGGGGAGGTGGGAAGGAACCTGGAGGAGTAGAGGGAAGGGAACCACAATTAGGAAATATTATAGAAGAAAAAAAGCAATGTTCAATAAAAACAAAAAACAAAATAAGGATTCAAGTTCTTTGTATAATTACCCTTGTTACAAGTAAAATTTACTAATAAAACTTTTCTTTGTGCATACACTTGCTTACACTTGACACTTGTGTGTGCATATGTGTGCAACTGTACTACCACAGCATGTGGGTGAAGGTCAACCAGGGGACAGGCTCCAGTGACTTCTTTACCTTAACCTTGTTTGAGATAGTCTCTCTTGTTCAACACTGTGTGCCTTGTCTTTACCCCCTCTCCACCCTTTAGGCACGGCCTAGGCTTACACACATGTGAACATTTGAATCTGGCTTTTAACATGGGTCCCAGTGAGCTGTCTCCCTAGCTCCCATAATAAGCCTTTTCTGCGAGTGCTGCTCACCCAGTATGAGCAGCAGAGTTAAAGTTACTGTTCCTCTGATGCATTCCACAAAACGTTTACCAAGACTCCCATCTGGCTGTGGCTGTGACGGTTTTATCTCCTTATTCATTGTCATGTGGCTGTGTTAGGGAAAATGGTAGGCTTGAGGGTCTCATCATGGATTACAAGGACGTTTTTAACCTCCCACTATCTTTGTACAAGTAAAAGTCAATGTTTTGTCGTTTTGAGGAGACATTTAAGGATCTAAATATATGCTCTTACTTATTACACCTCCTTGCTTGGGGGAAGTTTATATAAGATATTGAAAGCAAATGGCAGATTGATCCTCAGGAGGAAAATAACATCTTTGCTGTAAACCATTTTCATTGCAAACCTTGGAGTGGAATTCTGATGGCGTTCTTTTGCCCTGTATGTTCCTGAACGAATCAGATTCTGCTGATGATAACTTGGTTCTGTCATTTCATGAAATAGTTGCAATTGAACTTAGTTTTGTGGCCCTTTCATCATGGAGAAAATTCAGAGAAGGAACAGATTCTTGGCTGAGTTCCAGGGTACTGTGTTCACACAGGGGAGGCAGGAAGTGATGAATGAGGCCATAGAGAGGACCACTGGGATCTCCTGAGTCTCCGGGCACATGCATCACCATGGCAATATACTACCAGTGCTTATGAAAGTTAGCTGAGAACACTGCTTGAACTGGGAAGGGCAACATTCCACTCACTGATTTTGTTCCCCCCTTACAAATAATGTTTTCTGTTGTAAATTCATATGCAGCATAAACGGTGTAGTTCTAACCACTCTTAGGCATAGAATTTGACGGCACTCATTACATTCACAGTGCTGGGTTACTTCCACCACTGTTCCTCTTTCACTGCAGAGTTCTGTGAGTGTTAAGCCTCAACCGTTCATCTGCTCTACTTCTCTTTGATCCTGCTAATCTCTAATTTATCTCCTATGAGCTCTCCAATAATGGATAATTCACATGAGTAGAATCATGCAGTATTTGTTCCATTGTATCTGGTATATTTCTTTCAAAGTAATGAGGTTCTTCCATTTGGTATTATATGTTGGGACCTCATTCTTTTATGCAGCTGAATAATATTCCAATGCAGGCATTTACTTGGTGCTTCTGACCTTTGGTTATTGTAATATTGCTTTGAACAATTGGGTTGCAACTTTATGTTTGTACCCTTGTCCTTGAGTTAAGCTGCTTGGGGCACATAGGCAGAAGGGGATTGCTGGTTCATCCAGTAACTGTGTTAAGCTTTCCAAGGACCTATTTAACTGTTTACTAAAGCAGGTTCCCATTTCATACTCCCAGTGATACAGGGCTCACAGTTCTTCACATACTAACCATTTCTTATTTTTGTTTTGTAAATAACTTATCTCATTAAAACCATCATAGTATGTGTAAGGTGGTAGCTGATTATGGTTTTCATTTATGTTTTCCAAATGACTGATGGTGTTGACTATGTTTTCCTGTGGGCTTCGTGGCTTCTTGTTTATGTTGGCTACTCCAAGGGCTTCGTACATTTTAAACAATGTATTGATTCTGTTTTGTTCGAAGTATTCTTTGATACTTATTTGATTCTTTGATACTTTGATGAGGCATTCGTTTCTTTGTATATTTTAGAGTACTATAGGTGTGAAGTAAACCCGTGTGATGTACTTGATTTGCACATGCTTTCTTCCACTGTGTGCTTTCATTTTACTTGGACATGTTTGTGAAGTTGGCTTTGCCTCCTTACCATTTTGCGGCCCATACTTTTTTCCTGTTGATGAATACGTTCCCCCAACAGGAGGTCATGTTTCTGTATGTTGTACTTGAGGTTACACAGTCTTAGCTTCTACGCTCTGGTCGCTGATTTTCAGTGAGTTTTGTGTATCGTGTGAGTTAAGGTTCATTGTTTTGCATGTAGAAAGTTGGTCTTCATTCACTGTCCTTTCCATTCTCACTTTTTAAAAACGTACTTTTAAAGTATTTTTTCTACTTTTTCTATGTCTTCCAACAAATTTATTTATATCAACATGAAAAAACAAAGCAAAATGAAGTTACCAATCTTTAATGATTCCTCATCTGTGATACTTAGAATTATTTGTTTTAGAGACAATTATTATCCGCACACTTCTTTTACTTGGTAGGAATTAAAAATACATTTTTGGGGGTACTTATCATGATAGAGAGTTACCAACTTGATGGACAACTTGAAATAGAAGTTTTACAGCATTCTTTAGGGTTAGATAATCATTTGCACAATTCCTTCAGAACAGCAGAAGTCATCCTGAATTCACAGCTTGGCAGCTGCTGATATTGTGGGATTAGTTTAGCATCCAGAAGATAATCGATATGAGTGTGTTGATTGACAGGCTGGAGATGCCTCTGGCAGAATCTCAGTTCCATTTCCATTTGACAGCTCAAGACCTAAGACTGTGTCTGCTCGTCTTTCAACACTTTCCTTTGCTCAAGGAGACATGAAGCCTTTCTTTATGAGTAGACAGCTTTCCTTAATGGGAGGTAATAGTTTCTGTGAGAACCTGAAATTTCTCAAGTAACTTTAAGTCATTATCTTGAGCATCTATTAAATGTTAAGCAGGGTATTGGGAAGCTAAGAAGAATCAGTAACAGTTACTATTCAGGAATGTTTTATGGGGCAGCATAGGCAAGAGGTGTGCATGCATTCTGGTGTACTAAGCCATTGAAGATGGAAGACAGTGCCTTTCAGAAATATTTAAGTGTTGCTGTTTTATAGAAGTGTGGCATGGAAGTTTGAGTCTCACTGCTCTAAAGCTCAGCTGTTACTCTGAGACCTGCTAACAGTGTGGAGAGAACCAGTTATGTATTTAATTTCTCTAAGCCGTGGATTTTCCCTTTTGTGAAATGATGACTTGTATATCATTCAGATTGCTGTCATGAAAACTACACATAGGGATCAAATTGGCCAGTGCACCTCACTGGCATGCTATGAACATAAAAGTTCACAGAGTGGCACTGTGGTTTGACTGAAAACATTGGCATATTTGCACTGCACAGATCCTGAGTTTAATTGTGATATTTTAATACATGCATATACTTGGATTGTCATTTTTCCAAAGATTGTCTCACAACAAGACAGACTCTGCCATGTATTCTTTAGTGGGAACTAAGACTTTGGAGTTAACATCTGTGTCACTAGCTGGTAACTAGTAAGTACAAGATTGGGAATTTGAGGCTATCCAGCCTATTCACAGACGTGTTAGCCATGACTACATACTGCCTTACACTGTCTTGTGGTCTTACTTGAAGGAGCAATTATTTGAAATTTAAAAAAAAAGATGAACATGAAAGGATTCCTGGGGGAATTAGACTTTGAACCTGGCCTTGGGGCATCATGGAAAAACTGGTTTTTCTCTCTGCTTCTCTCTCAACTCTAATATAAATACATGGTGTTGGGTTAATGCTGTGTGGGTGGAAAACTGTATTTTTATTGTTTTTTTTAATGCCCTGGGGTTAAGGCTCATCTGCCAACTGCCTCCTGATATTTATTAAACTCGACCATGATGCCAGTTTTCTCTAACCATCACATTTCACTACTCAACGATGTGAATGACAGAGTCTCCCCCAAGAGCGTGGTGTGAAGTGGAGGATATGGCTGCAGTGGAGGTCTGCCACTCAGGGTTAGGGCTTTCATTACCTTTGGCAGGATGTGGAAATTGTAGGTTAAAAGGGGGCACGAGTTGAATTTGCCTCTCTGGGGCTATCCCTAGTCTTTCAATAAATACTCCTGATATTGGAGAGATGTCAAAAACCCCCAAAGCCTTGCAATTTAGTAAAAATGGCAGTTTACTCTGCCCAGCTGAGAACCTGCCAAGCCATAAGCCCATCTGTTGACTTGTTGATAATACACACAGCACACAATTATGGGAATTAGTCCAATTTGTACTCACTACGATTGTGTGAGCATATTCTTCTAGAGTGATTGACAGGACATGATATTTTGAGGTCTTTTTATTCCCTGTATTAATATAATATGAACTGTGAAAAGATTAAAGCCTCATTTACATAACCTGAGATAAAAGGGGGTGAAATATTGTAATTATCCTTTCAAGCTAAATTTTCACTGCAATTTAAATTAACCTATGCAGAGAGCAAGTTAACCCCAAAGAAAGCTCTTGACTTGAAATTTATTTGTGAAATCAGCAATGTTTATAAACTGGCCCGTCAATTAGCCGTGAGCTCTCGAGATGCCTCCTGCGAATGGAAGATGATGAGAAGTCGGGATGGCTTCGCTGCTGAAGGGCATTTCAGTTTCTCTCTAATTGTGCTCCAGTGTTATTTGGGTAAAATAGACAAGATTATCATAACTAGCCATTCCTTTTTGGGTTTTCAGAGTACCGAGCTAGAAAGAGTAATGGTCCGCCATGAGAAAATGTGGGTTTTGGCCACATGCTAATTCTGTCACTTTCTGAGAGAGCTGGGGCTTCTCAGGCTCAGGGTGTGTAAACTCCCACTGACCTAAATGACTCAGAAGTCCTGCAATGCCCAGCGACAGCTTGTGGATATGACCAAAAAGACATGTAATTAACGGGGAATTTAAAATCCAGCTAAATTAAATTGTGCTCTAAATCCAGAATCATTTTTAACAATCCTAAAATTCTTAGTTATGCAAGCTAGAATAGTGTAATGCTTGTTTCCACTGTAGCATTAGAAAAATTGCACAGGATAGGGGTAATATTATTTGTTCAATGTTTTGATTTACATTAAAAATTAAATAAAATATTAGAATTAAATGACTTTTTTTTTTTACTAACCCTGAAATTCACAGCAAAATCCTTTGAGATTTCCAAAAGGAATTCACAAGACACTTGCTTTAATTAAAAGGCATACTATATTTCACAGTTTCAGAGGTTTGTAACTTGGGTGTGCTTTAATGAGTGTCTCTGCTTCAAGGTCATGTGGTAGCAGTCACAATGTCAGCCACAGTCACCATCTCAATAGAACAGCTCCCCTCCGTAAGGAGATGATTCATGTCTGCCTTTCCCAATGTGATTCCTGGAAGGCTCTAGGTTGGATAGCCTTTCAGAGCGAGGGACTTAATTCTTGCTTAGCTGGCTAGAAGCCTCTCTGAGTTCCTTGCCATGCAGATATCACAGGATAGCTCAAAACGTGGCCATAGAATTTCTTTGCATGCTTGAGAGAGTTCTGAAAGAGAATTAAACATCCAAGGTATCAGCCAGGTTTTCTGGCACCTGATTCCAGAGGAACCATCCATGACTTTGATGTATTCTAAGAATGAGAATACAGCAATAAGTTCTAATGGCCCTCCAAGGGAGGACTTTGCTTACAGTGTGAAAACAAGGAGACATGGTCTCACCAGCATCTTCTGGCCTGTCTATAACATCATTGAACTTATCTAGGCTCTCTTTATTTCAGAAAAATGAATATAGAGATTATAGAATATACTTTGCTGAGATGGACAATTTACCTTTACAAGGAGACACCATTTATTTAAGGATAGTAGATTTCAGTCTTTCCTTCAAATATGTGAAGTATTGGTAAGTTCACTGGCTTTGTAGAACTGTGGATATATGGATATTAATAATCAAATCAAGTCAAGGGTATAAAAGCAGCAACAAAATGAACCAGCTTGTCACTGAGATATGCCTTCTAGGTTAGCTACAGAATGAGTTTTTTCTATTTTTTATGTTTCAAAGTTGCATGATCACTGACTGTTATTTTTCAGTCTGGCCATTGCTTTAGGCATGGTAAAGAACGATACTGTTTCTGGGGCAATAGCTAATAGGACACAGCCATCTCTATATCTGCTTCTCAGTCCATCTTCGAATTTTCATCATCTCTATCAACACTGGCTGGTAGACGAGATCTGAAACCAGTAACTTGACTTCCAAATATTAGCTTGTCCGGTGGCATTTGCATTTCAAATCAGGCTTCATGAAATGGAAAGCCTTGTCCCTCTAGTAAAGGAATTTCAGTGAACAGGTGGAAATGTAGTTTTCTTACACACACACACACACACACACACACACACACACAGTGAACAGATGCATCCCCTTCTAATGGTAGAGTCTTGTCTGTGTTTTCAGCCAGTCCTGATAAAGCAGGGGCTCTGAGCTCAAGTTCAGTATGTTTCTAGGGCAGGGAAGATATAGTAAGTAAAATAATAATTGGAAAAAGGAATCTTAGTGTTTTTCTTTTATGCATTGTGGGACAATAAAGAAATAATATTTAGCTGGGGAGGAGAGTGTTACTGCTGTTTAGTGGAGTGGAGATTTGTGAGCAAGACAGAAATTGTGGGAAGTGGTGCAAATGTCTACTGGGCTCTGGGGATGAGAAGAAACGAAATTGACATGACTGTAGACTGCATTCCATAATCTCCTTATTTTCATGCTTGGGAAGTGGCTTTCTAGTTTTTTAATTAAGGAGAGTGGGGGTAAGAGAAATTGGATAGGTTTCCCTATTCATAAAGAGGACCTCATGGTGGATCCTGTCTCATGAATTTGCTATTGGCATGAACGGGTTAACACATAAGGTACCTGATAAATGTGTGCCTCGTCACCATTACAACCACTGCTGTGTTCCAAGGTTATATAGTCAGGAAGGAGGAGGGGGAAGAATATGAATCAGGATGCCTGACTCAACCCTTTCTGATCCTCTCAAATCAGCAGTTTGAGAGTTAGTGTGGGGAGGTTGGCACAGGTGGGCGAGAGAGCTTGAAAGGAAGGGAAAGAATTGCCAGTGTGGAGAAGAGAGAGCTGGGAGAAAGTTCACACGACAAGAGCAACTGAAGGGTGTGGGAGTTGATGTAGGCAGACATGAATTGCTGCAGGGTTTAAAAGTCAACTGTGGTTTATTTGAATCTGATATGCTATTGAGTGCCAGGGGAGGATGTTGGGAGAGTGCATTATTTGGTCAAAGCCGGGGTGAAGAGAAAGTTTTAGAGATGACACTCTCAGCTATTATTAATAGAGAAGGGAGGATAAGAAGTCCCTCTGTAAACTACACTAAGACCTAGAAGAAGAGGGAAGAGTGAGTAGACAACAACAGAGAAATGGCTATGTAAGACTGGCACAGGACGTTGCCTCAGTTCTGGCCACGAGTACTGTAGACTTCAAGTTTGAAGTGTGTTCTGTAAATGCTGTGTGGTTAGGATCTGAGGATATCCGTCAACAGTGTGATAGTGAGGGATTTTTTTTTAGAACCCACAATCAAGGAAGACTTGCCAACACATCTTTCTGGTCTGCCTTTGGTGGTGTTGAGGACCAAATGAAGAGCTGGTTCCTATAAAAGTGTGCATTAACGGCACAGTTGAGGCTTGCAGAATTGAAGCAGAATTACCCACCGCGCTGGGCAGTGTCAGCTGGAAAACCAGTGAGATACTGTGAATCATAGCTTCTTCGTGTGCACAGGGCCACACAAAGGTTCACACACACATGAGAGGCAAGGAAAAAATACTTCTCTGGGAGAGAGACTGCCTGCAAGAGTACACAGTTCTGAGAAACAGGACAGGGCATTTGTGGCTATTCAGATTCTATTTTGAGAGACAATGTTAGGTCCCCATGATCTTCTTGATCAGGGCTGGTCCTCTGTTTATACATACTAATTGTTCCTTCTCCAAGGCAGACACCACCTACATTCATTAGGAAACCCATTTTAAGTGTTAGGTCACTAGTAAAAGTACCATGCTCGTTTGTGCTTTTATGCCATTCTCCTGTTCAATCCACTAAACCAGGCTGACTCAGTGACTATCCATCCCCACTGCTGCAACCGAAAAGCCTGGTGCCTCATACATTCATATGTGGACACCTCTTCCCAGTATGATGGTGTTGTGGAATACTAGTTAAAGATGTGTTACATTCATTTATGCTGTGGAATATTTGTGTAATGATGCAAAAAAATGTGCTGCATTCTTTCATGTTGTATTTGTTTATCTCTGTAAAGCTGTGTTGCTCTGCCTGCCTAAAGCACCTGATTGGTCTAATAAAGAGCTAACTGGCCAATAGCTGGGCAGGAGAGAGAACTAGGCAGGTCTGGGAGGCAGAGAGAATAAATAAAAGGAGAAAGATCGAGAAGGAACAAGCAAAGGAGGTGAGGAGGACACAAGGGGCTAGTCATACAGCTACACAGCCAGCCACAGAGTAAGAAGTTAAAAAAGGTATAGAGAATAGAGAAAGATAAAATCCCAGAAGGTAGATGGGACAATCTAAGTTAGAAAAGCTGGCTAGAAATAAGCCAAGGTAAGGCCGGGCATTTATAAATAAGAATAAGTCTCTGCGTATTTATTTGGGAGCTGGGTATCAGGCCCCCAAAGAGAAAAACAAAACAAAACAAAACAAAACAAAAACCAATGACAGAAGGCATTAAAAAGTGGAACCTTTGGAAGGTGATTGTGTCACTAGGGCAGAATTCATGAATGAATTAGGTCCCAGAGATGTTTCCACTTTCTATAATTTGAGGACACAGTGAAAAGGAACCATTTGTGAGAAAAGGGCTTTAACCGAACACTGAATTTAATGATGCCTTCTCCTTGGCTTTCATAGTCATTAGAACAGTGCACTGAAAATGTTTTAGTAATAAACCATCCAGTTTATGGCAGTTTTTGTTAGAGAAGCCCCATAGAACCAACACACCCGCCTTTAGCCTTGTATTATATTGTAGCTGGTCTCTATCTGGGTAGAATATTTATCAACTACTTCATCTCTACTGCCTGTAAGGCTATGGAATAGTCAGTACTCTTGTCATGGATTCAGAAGCGCATGAATCAGAGCCATTCCTGCCTTATACACCCTGAGGGATCCTGCTTGTATCTCTATCTTATTGCTGGGTATTCCTTTGAATTGACAGGTCACTGGGGACCTACTATGTCCTTCAGCATTAATGTTAGTGGAAGAATTTTCTTTTGTTACCTGATCATATTACTTAAATCATCTTATTTTGTGTAAGTTTGCTAAGGTTGATACTCTAAGGTAGGCTTTCTTGTTAATTCTAGGGTTCAGGTTTCAGAAATATCAATGTTTCTAAAGATGTAAGAGCCCTAAGGAGTTATAAAGAGAATGAGGAGTTACAAAAGCTTATCCCAGCCTTCTTCTTATTGCATGTCAGCACTCTATAGCAAGCTAAGTGAACTCAGTTTTGCAGGCTTTGTTCTTCCAGGCCCCACCCTTGTGGGTGCAAGCCAACGATGTTCTACTACATCAGAAGTTGTAGACAACCTTTAATGGCTAATATTTGACCTATTTGTAGTAGGTGAAATATTTAAATCTTTAGTGAAATACTAAAATCTTTCCAAAGTGAACATGCATAAAGATCTAGGGTATGCTACCCCTTCTCTTTGGTTTATGAACTTGTCCAGTTCATTGCTTAGTGCTTTCTATTTCCTTGTTCTGTTTGGGTTCACAGCTACCTTTCTCTGCCAGATCCTTCACATCTGTCATTCAGCTTCTACTCCATTCCTTCCTTAGCAGAGTCCTCAGAAGCATATCCCTCCAGTCTGGAATGCTCTCTGAAAGCATACTGCTCACTGGGATTTTGGAGACAATGCAGGACATTTTGGCAGTGGGAACAGTAAATGATGTTGAGTCACATGACCTCAGACCTGTCACTCATCATCTTGGTGACCCTGAGAAAATCAACTGTGAAATGAATTAATAACAGATTTAAAAGAATAAATATGGTTAAAATGGCAGACACAGTTTAATATATATCAGTTATCAGCAATACCAACGCTGATGTCCAGGATTAATTGCCAGCCGTGCTGGCATGCGGCGACTAATGAATATTAAAATCTTGCCTCTGCCTTCTGCTCTTGTCAAAATGTCTTCTATGGTTGAATTGCTGTTCTGAAGTCCACAATTAAAGTACATAAGTACATATGCATTATTTAAATATAAGAACAGGTGTATATTATACTTAAGTTATTCTAAGAACCACAGTGACCTAGAGACAGTCACAACAGAAGTCATGAAGCAGATGAGTCTCTATAGATAGGTTGAATAACACCAACAATGTCCTGAAAGGAGAGAGAAACATGAGAATTTTACAATATGGTTATGATAACTGTTATATCTAAGAAGATGTCTGGAAAGCATGCTGGGATCTTAATGGAAGACAACTAGGACTTACTGGGATTAGGTTTGGGAAAAACTGCTGATATCTAAGTTGTGCTGAAATACCTTCCGGTATGTTGTTTGCTCCGTCACTCAGGGTGAGAAGGAAATGGGTCACCAAGCACATTTAGCTGTGACCCCGTTGCACATTCCGTTGAGCCTTTGCACTAACAGTGTTCATGTGCCCATTTTCCAGATGAGGACACTAAGGCTCAGGGGAGGTCAAATACCCTTGTGTAAGGTCAGAAGCCTTTCTGGTGGAAGACCTAGTCATCTTTTATGTTGCTCTGTCTTTAAAGTCCAATTCACTGTCATTATATCATACAGCCCTTTTGTCAGCAGTTGAACCACCAGAAATGAGTTAAATTATATGAAATGAACATAAGAAAGTAGACAGGGAACTAATATATCCTAGGCATATTTAACAAAAAGCTAAAAGTTAATCACAAAATCCTTAGATATTGGGTAAATCTCTTAGGTAGACAAGGCAGGTAGAAGAAAGGAGTTATTGAAATGCTTTATTGTATTTGGTAGAATTCTAAGCAATTGCATTAAATATTGAAGAGTATTTTTAATTTGGGGGGCTTCTCTGTTCATAGAGATCCATTCACCCTGTTCTTTGTCTCCAAAGTCTTCAGACTTCACACCTACTTTGTTTCCATAGCTTGGGAACTTGGAGGTCATGAAAGTTTTTCTTAAAACAATATCAAGGGTATTAAAATGTCACTAACTGAAGCTTTACAGATCCAGATCTGTGGCTTCTGCCATCCATTGTGAATGCTTTCAAATTGATCTGTGAAGTGTTGAACAACTGTGTCTCTTACAAGCTTATAGATACTTATTGTGAATTTTTAAAATCTCACATTGTTGGTTGGTCACTTCTGTTATTTCAACTCAAATTTTTACCTTCAGTTTTATATTCTTCTCTAGCATGACATCAATTTCTTCAGCATTGTATTTTTGATTTGTCCATGAAATAAAGGCCGTGTTACTTTGATAAACACTTCAGAATATACCTTCTTTTGTATAAAGTGCTTGGATTTCTTTTTAAACAACCTTGGGGCTCTATAATGTGCCCCTTCTGTTGGCCCATAGTCACTTAGTTAATGTTCTGAAACACTGAATAGTAAGAATGACCATGTATGTACAATTTAGCTTTAAAACATGTACCAGACCCCAAATTTTAGTGAGGCATATTCTGTAGAGAATTTATACTGAGTCTAATGGATATAATCGTGTAAAAATAATAGGCAATAGTATTTTTAAACATCCAGTTGCTTTGAATATTATTTGAGCCATTTGTCCTCTTTCTCCCAGCACTCCTACCCTTCATCCTGTTCATAAACAGCTGTTCAATACCCACCCTGTGACAAATCTGTTCTAGGTTTTGGCATCTGTAGGGAAGAACTATGGCTGGAGTGAGTGGATGAACAGGAGATGATAAGAACAGGGGCTGAAATGATGGAGCTATGGAGAGTAACACCACCCTGCGGGACCTTGTGCGCTATTGGAGAATCTTCTGCTTTGGCTTGAATGTTATGGGAGCCACTTGGAGTACTTGAGAAGAGGTGTCACATCATGTATTCTTCAAGATTCCTCTGTTCTTGTATTAAGAATAGACTGTAGAGTAAGGAAATATAATGAAAAATTAATGAGGAAATTGTAATAACACAAGCAAAACAGGCAGGCAGATGACTCAGCTGGTTACGAGCACTTGCTGCTCTTGTGAAGGGCCCAGGCTGAATTCCCAGTACTTACCTGGTGACTCAGTTTTCTGTAATTCCAGTTCCAGAATATTTGATGCCTTCTTCTGGTCTCTGCACAGTGTATACACACATACACACACCACACACACAGACAAAACATATATAACATAAAAATAAATAAAATCTTTAAAAACATAATATCAACAAAATATTACTGTCAAGAACCACAGTGGAAGTATAGAGGCATGACTAGATTGTGGATTTATCCTGAAGGTAGAATTTGCAGGTGGAGTGCATGTTGGGTATAAGAGAAGGGGTCAGGGAAACTTCCAAGGGGTTGAATATGATTTACCATAAAAAACTAAGAGGTGTTATTACACTAAGCAGAAATAATAAAAATTAAGCTTTGGACATGTTTGGTTAGAAATACTTATTGGCTGCCTGGATGGAGATCTTGTCTACACAGTACTTTTGTAAACTCAGAATTGATTAGGGCATTGGAGTTGGAGATACCTCTGTGGTGTGGTCTATTACTTTTCTCATCACTCTCGGGAAATAATTTTACTAAAACAATTTAATGAAAGGGAAGCTTATTTTGACTCATAATTTCAGGGAATAGCATCCCATCCTTGTGGGAAAAGCATAGGTCTTAGGGTGATTCTGTCTGTGGAAGTACGAGCTTATGGTATGGTCTGTTCACATGTTGATGGATCAGGAAGCAGAGAGAGTTTGGGATGGGAAGTGGAATATCATTAGACCAACCCTTAATGATTCATCTCATCAGTTAGGCCACACAGAATGTATAACAGCAGTCTTTACTGTAGAGTTGGCATTACAAACTATGAGACTTAATATTTCTAAAGTTTAAAAGACTGCTGTGGAAAGCCTAAGGTTCAGAGCTTGGGAGACAAGGAGGGGTTGATAAAGGCAATTGAAAAGGGCAGAATGAGAAATGTTTACCAAGTGAGAGAGAAGAGTCAGCCTCACAAGCTACCATCATCTATATTAGAATGAGTACAGAGAACCACCCATTGAGAAGCACGTGGAGAGTGTGCAGAGGCTGTGAGAACAGATGATTGTATTGAATATTGTGCTGGAAGAGATGCAGAAGGTAGTCTAGCGGCTGAGAGAGGATGCAAATTCAAGATTAATTGACATCTCATGAGTTGGTACTGAAGGTGGAGACACGAGAGACTAGAACATCTCAGTCTTTTTTCATGCTCTTTGAGAGGACCGAATGCCCTCTGTGCTCTCTTTATTAACCCTCTAAAATTTACTTATCTTTAAAGTTTTCAGGTTTAGGAACTTTCATAATAAAGGAATTCTGCTAAGAGCACACTTACATGCCTAATTAGACTACTAGAATGCAACCTAATTAGGACCTTTGCAAGGAAGTATTAAATATGCTTCAGTTTTTTTCTCATTAATTATAGATTCATTCATTCGAAAATGTTTCATGTGCATCTGCTCTGTATCTGTGAGCCTATTGATGAGAATAGAAAGGGAATGGAGCGTGGTCCTGAAGGGATGGACACACAAGTCAACAAAGACAGTGTAAGTTAGAATGTGTTTCCCTGGAGGTGCTCAAAGGGCTGTAATGGCAGGAGGAGCAGCAGTAAGGTCTCTAGGGAAAAATACCTGGAGCCAGGGGATTTATGCATAAATTCCCACAGAAGTTAAATGGGAATAACATTGAGAGGTCTTTGCAAAGCCGAATTTGGAAAAAATGGTCAATTAAATTCTCTGTATGTGTATCAGGAGCTATGTCTAGGGGAAAATGGCCCAGTAGATGTATGATGGATGGCCCATGTGTGAGCATGTAACAGGGCTGGAGCAAGGACAGTTGCTGACTTATGCACAGTCCAACACTGTATTTTTCTAGGCCAGCAGAACTCAATCTGTGGGTCACTGTAGGAAGTTAAGGCCTACCAGGCCAAGAGGTGATTAGCCTGGAATCTGCCTGGTGCTGTCTGTCCCTAGCCAATGTGGGATGACCACGTGATGTCAGCTGATCAGAACACCTGGGAGCTGGGAGGGTCTATAAGATTCTCCCCACTGCTGAATAAACAAGTCTGCTTTTCCCTTTCATTTGACTCCATCATCTATGTCATTGACGCCACACCTTTGTACCCCCTCCCCCAAGGGAGCCATTAGGACCCAGCCACCCATGTCATGACCCCTTTTGGAGTCTCATATCAAATATTTACATTGTGATTCATAATAGTAGCAAAATTACATTTATGAAGTAGCGATGAAATAATTTTATGGTCTGGATCACCACAACACGAGGAATTGTACCAAAGGGTTTCAGTATTAGGAAGGTTGAGAACCACTGTTCTAGGCACTTCCATTGCCCAAATGAAGAGTATAATACAACACTCAGTCGATAAGCCACATTCCTTCAGTTACAGAAGTATCTGAATAAAGAAAGCACACACAATGAGAATGCAGAAGAAACTGGTCACTGCATGAGACCAATGGATATGATAACATCCTTAAACAAGATTTTAAAGTTTAACCACTTGTCATATCCAAGAAAACAACCTCCCTCCCTCCCTCCTTCTGTCCCCACTCTCATTAGTATGGATTGAAGTCAAGTACACAGAAAAGACAAGCAAAAGACCCCATTAAATTTGAGAGTGCAAGTGAGAGGTTCGGGGCAGACTAGCTAAGAAGAGTGCTTCCAGATACCCATTCTTCTCCTTTGTTCTCTGAACACAAAGCATTTTGCTTAATGGTTAATCTAGCGCTGGCTCTCAATGCTGGTAGATAGCATCGTGATCCAATGCAGAACACGTCTTAGGGGAGTTACGGTGCGTGGCTGAACCTAGGAGAAAATAGGAACAATCAGGGTCTCAGGAGACTTGGAGGCATGTATATGTTAGAGATGACGAGTTATTTCCTCCTGTTGTATATAATTGCTCATATCTTGGGGACTGCTGTCCAGGAGGATGACTACAGTGGTAGCGACAACATCAATGACAGCAGCAACAGTACGAGAAACAAAGGAAGAGGAAAGGAAACTCACTGGATATTATACACAGTGCTGTGTGTGTCAGGAGTTACCTCATTGACTCCTCATAGCATTTTATGGTGTAAAGGATACAGCTGTCTCAGTTAATAGATAAGGACTATCAGAGAGGTCAAGTGGAGCTGGTCGTTTGCTACAAAGTTAGTTTTTTAGGCTTACAATATATCCTTTCTGTTCCACTGTAAACTCAGTGGAATTGTATCTGGTTGACCCTTGGAACTCTTCAGAAGCCTGCCATCCAGCCCTGCAGCTAATAAGTTTGTTGAGTGAATGGATGGCTGTTGACAGCATGCGTTAATGATTACAAACGCGGTCCTGAGTCAGTATCTTGTAATTCCTGCAGTGTTTCATCTGCAATGAGATTCTTAGAGAAAAGCAATAATAAAGTAATAAAAGACTGACTATCTAAGATATTACTTTAGCGATCATCTTATTTATTTTCAATATTGTTCTGGGATTTCTCATTTAAAAAGAGATAAGTCTCATTAAACTAGAATCCCAAAATAACTGGCATGCAATATATATGTATATATATATATATATATGAATTTTATTTTCAGTGGTGATCTTTTTTTGTATTTAATTTTTATCCCTAATAAAGAATTAAACTGTTTAGTGACCTGAAAATTGAAAATTTTCTCTGCACCGAGACAACAGGGCTTGTTCACAGACAGAGTGCGAACGAATGTCCCACAGCCACTGTTTTAGCTTTTCCACCGCTTGAAAGTCAAGATTTGTGCTTTCCAGATTAATTATTAGTCTGGGCAAAGACTATGTGCTGTCATGCTTCACAATTAATACCCAGACTGTTTTGAAAGAGAGATAATTTGGTGTTTTGAAAGGGAGATAATTTTGCATTTTCTGGCTCATTCTTCAGGGATGAAAATAAAAGCAGAGACCATACACTTCTCATCTGCATTTCAGGGGAGCCTGCAGTTGATTAATTAAGTTGTCACCCCACTATAAACAACGCGTGTCAGTTATTTTTACAACTTTAATAAAGTTTTTAGAAATTTACATCAAAATTTTAATCAACATTACATGTATTATTTATAATACCCGGGTAGCATCGCTGTGGTGTATTTATAAGCCTTGTGCACTGGTGCAGAATTTCAAACTTCATTCTTCATTAAATTTTAATTTCTGAACTTAGCTTCTCCAGGTGAGTACAGACAGCAAATAACGCAGTTCCCACCTAGCTCCCAAGTGAAAATGCTTAGCGGGCTGTTCAGGGCTTCCTCTAGTCCAGCCCACAGGGAGGGCCTGTGACACTTCTTTCCCTTTCTGTCTAAGCAATGGCTGAATGTACCCATAGTACTGTCCCAGCACTCTGGAGGCACAAGTGCCGTATAAAAATGCCAAAGCCCTTGACGGAAGTAGACGGTGCAAAGTCGAGGAATGCAGAACACGGCGGGAAGGGGTGAGTAGGTGGAGGGCTGGATCCCACACATAAAAAATTCATGCCGAGCCTCCCCAAGCTGTTCAAACGAAAGTGATTAAGGCGAGACTAATGTCTTCATGTCACTTAGAGGAAGGAAGACATACTTTTAGAGCTGACTTTAATTTTTATTCTTAGAACTTATGCGAAGGGAAAGGAGCATGGGGAATGCAATTAAAATAAAATTTTTGTTCAACATGTGCTGTTTTAGATTGGCACTCATGTTAATTCAAAGAAAGGGAGATTATTATCAAATATTTAGCATCCTTTTGTGCAAGGAGAGCAAGCTCAGGAAACACAGTTGCTAAATTTTTGGTGTTATCTTGCTAAGGCAGAATTAAGTTGGGAGAGGCAGGAGCCTGACCATTTAGAGACAGGGACAATATTTGCTGTGGTTTGAGATAAGCAGAACAAACACATCTCTGCTTATGCAGGCACTAGGCTCGCTAGTCTGAAAGGCACAACTTTAAAAGCCTCCATGTATCCCAAGAGCACTTCCCATGGGATGATTGTTCTGTTCATTTAAAAATAGCTGTGGGATGAAGGTTTCCATTTTTACAGATTATTGATACCTTGTTAATATTGAAGACGCAGAAAAACATTTCTCACATTTGGCAGTGGGCAAAGGATTCCACTTTTGGATTAAATGATGAACACTGGTCTTAAATTGTTACAGTATGAAAAAGGCCTCTGCCCAGTGTCTCATTTGACTAACTAGGGGCCACGAAACGCTCCAAGGACATAGCAATTCTTTTGGCTTTCCATTGAGAAGATCAGCTGTCTCTTGGCAACTATCAGGCCACATGACCTTGGAAATATAATTTGATCTGCAAAGAGCTCTTGCTGATTAGGAAAAAAAATACAACAAAAATAGCATAACAAAATTGGGAAATTTCTCTCATACCTAGGTTTATAATTATTTTAAAATATATGATCATATCATATAGCCATAAATCAGTTGGAATGAAAAAAATATCATTTATTTAAACCCAGTCTTACTATGTAGCTCAATCTATTCTCAACCTTCCAGGCTTCCTGCCTCAGCCTTTCTAGGGCTCTGATGATGGTGACACCTGCTGACTATTCTGTCAGTGATTCCTAAATTCTTCAGCTTCCTCACGATTCTCAATGTGTTGATCAATATCATTCTCCAAATGAATTTTGGGCCCAGGTTTCACCCTTAATTGTTCCTCTAACTAACTCCCCAAATCTACCTGTTTTTGTTCCTGCACAGCAAGGCTAGAGAACCACAAAGTATTTCAGTATCTAACAGCATGGGTTTCCAGCACCACACTCAGCATGTCTTGTGGGTCTGATAAGAAAACAAATCTCAGGTGGAATATTGTAAACCCCTTGTCTCCCGTAGGAGCCCTGACCCTGTAGGTGTTCAGCTTTGCCGTCTCTGATCTAAAAGTCTAGAAATAAATGATATCTGAACTCTCTGAGGGGTTCTGAGTGGAGCCTGTAGTCTGTGAGCACCCTGGGCTGGGTGACCTGGGTTTAAGAGCAGTCTTTTTCTTCAATGATTTCATAGGTGAACTCAGATTAAATACCTTTTATTTCAGTTAGAGTTGATTCAGAATGTTTTATGGCTTTGATACAATGGATATCTCTATGAAATTCGTAGTAGTTTGTGCTCAGCAAATGGTTATTGAAATTCACTCTTGTGTACTGCATGTGGTTACTGACAACCGTGGAACTTTGCCTCCAGAGTTGAGACAGTTCAATGATAAAGTTCTTCTCTATGTTGAGATGCTTGGTAAAAGTTATTAATTAATGAGAGACTTCATTTTATTTATCAAATGTTAAAGGTTTATCTTACTTTTAAACATGTCTCTCTTCTTGTGTGTGTGTGTGTGTGTGTGTGTGTGTGTGTTTGTGATTATGGGTGTCTGAGGATGTCGGTGGCATTGGATCCTTTGTAGCTGGAGTGATAGGCACTTGGGAGCTACCTGATGTGGGTGCTGGGTATTGAAGGAGTTTTCACTCTTGCTGAGCTACCACTCTGGGCCCTGAGGAACTTTACATAGGCAGCCTTTAAACGTTGTCAGCGAGAGCGCAAAAGCAATGCACAAGGGCTTCCCTGGCCTGCTGACCACTACAGCAGGTCAGAGTGGATGAAATTTATCTTGAAAAAAATATTTTCATTTCTTGCTAATGAAGTTTGCATGTTTGTTGAGTTAGAGCAAAAAGAAAAAGCATCCAAAGTAGTTTCAATATTAGAAAGAATTGTTTTGGAAGCAAAGATAAGGTTCAGTTGGTACGGTTTATCTGATACCTGGGAAATGGCGTGATAAATCAACGTCTCATGTTCGTCCACAAATCATACCCACCAAGAGTCTTTAGTGACCTCCTACAGATGGAACTTGTGTTATTTCCCCATAAAAATGACACATAGAAACCCTAATCCCCAATGTTATGGTGGTTGGATGTGAAGTCTTTAAGATGTGGTTAAATCATGAGGTGGGAGCTTTTATGAACTAGGTTGCTGGTTTTTTTGGTGTTTTTAAAGGATAATCTTTCTGTGAATATGTGTTTTTCTTGGAATTCATGATCTTCCTGCTTCAGTGACTCTACGTCTCGATGATTAGGCTTGCACTAACGTACTCAATGAGATTAGTCTTCCTTTAAGATAGACCCTGAAAAACACTCTCAAAGGATGGATATGGTCAGAAGATAGAGGCATATGAACCAGGAAGAGAGCCCTCTTCAGACTCTGATTGTATTGGTCTTGGACTCCCAGGTCCCACAGCTGTGACAATAAATCACCATGGCTCATCAGCTACCCCGTCTGTGGCATTCTGTTACCGCAATTTGAATTGGCTGAAGGAAATTGATTCAGGCTAAAACATTAGCAATAAGGATTCCTGAGACTTGCTATTGTAGGTTCTGGTTCTAAGGTCAGATGAGGCCACAACCTACTGAAATAAATCACTTGACGTGATGAACTTATGAGATTGTAAGTGCTAGCACCTGAAAAAAATATATATATAAAAATATGACCTAAAGTATTAGTCCTGCTAGAAGGTCGTTAGGTTTCTGAACTAGCTGAGCATCTCATAGCAGCTGGTCCTTGGTAGGCCAGAATATTTTGAGCATTATGTCTATAAAAAGAGGTAAGCAGTACTATTTGGGGAGTTCTTTTCTTTCTCTGTCTGTGTGTACTATATCTTGTGGAAGAGTAGGTGGTATAAGCAGACCAATTATCAGTTTTAAATAGAATAAGTGTAGGTCTCTGTGATTGCAATTAAATCCTATATAAAGACTCATTTAATCACTAGTGGCAGAAAATCAACTCAAATGACTTTAACGGAAAGGGGACCAGTAGTTCACATTTTCAAAAAAGAGAGATCCAGGTATTTACCAATTTTGGCCTTCCTCCATTTTTCAGTTCTGTCTCCTGTGACACCTTTGTTCTTACACTGGGTCCTCTAGGAGTGGCCTGGAATGACCTCTAGGAGCTATGGGTTAATTGGATTTGGAGTTACAGAGCACAAAATGTTTCTGTCTCTACAGAGAGTCAAGAAAAGGACTGGATGGTTCTAATTGGCAGGATTGAATCATATGGTTATTCCAGGACCAATCACACTGCTCAGATAAATCTGACTTTGATTGGCCTGGGAAAGGATCTCATGCTTATTCTAGTGGTTTGGTGATGGAAGTACTGAAACCAAGACACCTAGGCTGAGAATGAACCTTGCTTTTCAACCAAAAAGCTGCTAAATGTTGGGAAACAAGTTGGGGAGATGGCTCATTTGGTACAATGCTTGTTGTGCAAGCACGAGGACCTGAGCTGGATTTTCAGTATCCACCTAAAAAGCATGTATAAGCCTGATGTTAGGGAGGAAGAGACAGAAGGATCTTGTGGGGTTTTCTGCTCAGCTAGTCCTGCTTCAGAAAGAAGGTGGAGAGCAGTGGAAGAAGACATCTGAAGCCCACCTCTGAACAGGTGTGTGCATGTGCATTCCCCCATGCACACATATGTGCACATCCACCAAACACGCACACATACACACACAAACATGCACACATACGGTAAGATTTAAAAGCAAAATTGGAATTTTGGTGAAACAACCAAACCTCACAGGTTTTTCAGCACAGAGAGACTGAAATAGTAAATACCAACACCTGTGGGTTTTTAGAGCCAACAGACTCCGCTTCTGACTCACAGTAAAGTGTGGGCAGGAAAGACTGCTCTAAAGGTCTTTCTTATCATTACTAAAAGTTCACTTCAGCATCATGGACCCACCTGTGGAAAAGTTTTCCGAATCCAGTGTAGTGATAGAACTTATCCTAGGAAATTGTCTGGAAAAAGGACTCTGTGTGGATGAGGCACATGTGCCATTGGACATCTGTGGAGGTCAGAGGAGTTGGTCTCTCTCATCATATGGGTCCCAGGGATTGAACTTAGGTTGTCAGTCATGGTGACAAGCACCTTTGCCTTCTGAGCCATCTTGCTGGCCATGAAAACATTCTGAAACATCTTACTGGTCATTTCCTGAATCAAAATGGAAAGATTATATTTCACTTCCTGGAAAATGATAATTATACACACAGAAAAAGTTAAGTCTTAAAACAAATCAGACCCCAAGAAGACAGACACCACTCCACAGGCCCAGCAGCTCCTTAATGAAACTGGAAAACCCCAACTTGAAACTTGGATGTGTTTGTTCCAATGTTCTGGAAAGATGAATAACAGAAAAACAACGAAGGCTCCTCTGGTATGAGGTAGGACAAAAACAAAAGTGACGAGAGTTTTCTTGCATAGCTCTTGGGGTGTTTGGTGCTTTTAAACATCCCTATTTAAAACATAGATAAAGTTTCAAAATCCATTAGGATATTATGACAAGAAAATCCTTCAGGTCTTCTGTGAGCACCATTCCAGTTCTCTGATTCCTATCACACATCCACCTGCTTCTTAGGCAGGTGAGTACTCTTGCCTGGTGAGAGCTCAGCTTGGGCCTCTGGACAGCTACAGGGTTCCTCTACATGACACCAGAAACTTCCAGATCAGATTTTGCAGGCAAAACTTCAACCCTTTAATGAAGGTACTTGCTTCTGGGAGAACAGAACGTGCAGAAACCTAGATGACAACCCAGTGAGGCCCTCCACAGACTAATGAAAAATGACATTTCACAAAATTCTGGTTTCAGAAACTTGGCTAAGAATGTGAAGAATTGTTCAGTTTACACATCGGATTACAGATGTTTCTACTTTCGCTTGTTCACCTCTTCCAAATAAATTAGTATCAAATCATGATAATTAGAGTAGTCAATCAACACACTTAGAACACATGTTCAAGGATCAGGGGGCATCATGGAAGAGGGGGAGAAAGACTGAATGAGCTATAGGGCTGGGACATCTGCTTCAAGAGACAGTTCCTTCTGAAAAGGGGGAACCATGAAGTGGGTGGGGCATGGGATCTGAGGGGAGGGAGGGTAGCAGAGGGGAGGTTAGGGGAAGGAGGTAAATATGATCAAGGTACACTGTATGAAATTCTCTAAGAATTAATAAAATACTATACTGAGTGAAGTAACCCAGACCCAGAAGAACATATTAAATAAATAAATAAAAGTAGTAAAAAGTAAACAGACATAAAAATTACCCAGAGTATTTATTACTTTTATTACTTTACTATTTAGAGGGAAATTCTCTCTCTCTCTCTCTCTCTCTCTCTCTCTCTGTGTGTGTGTGTGTTTGTGCGTTTGTGCATTATTCCTCTGAGGGAGCATACACATCTAGATACATGGGTGTGACTACGTACACATGTGGAGGCCAAAAGTTGACATCTAATGTCTTCATTTATCCTCATCCATCTTATATATCGAGGCAGGGTCTCTCACTGAACTTGCGGCTAGCAGATTAAGGCTGATTTAGTGATCTAGCTTGTACCAGGAATTCTTTATTTCCATCTCCCATGGGCCATCCTCCATGCCTATGACTTGGGGACCTGAATTCCAATTTTCACAATTGCAAAGTCAGTGCTTCAGTTACTCAGCCATCTTCCCAGCCCCAGGAAATGTCTCTACAAAAAGATTTCTTGAAAAGTAAGCTTGGTAGGAAACTACATACATAAAAGCTCACTTTCAGTTACTCGGAAACTTGACTAAAAGTCAGAAATCATTGGAAGACTTCTGGAAAACTGGCCTTCCTGGCAGAGGGATGGTTAGGATGGGTTCCCAGTCTTCCTCAAGGTGCCCTGGTTTGAATTGCTGGCATTCTAATTTTGTGGAGCCATTTCTGGTTGCATTTCTGAAAACCTTTCCCCAATGTCATGTACCCATTATTATTAATGCAAACTGCTTAATAAAATAACAATTTAATGGAAAGGCCAAGTCCAACCTTTGTCCAAATTAAATCAGTGTTTGCAAAAGCTACTTTGATGTGGAGGTTCTCTTGGCTCAGGAACCTGCTTGCCATGGTGCTGAGGAAGGATGAAGTTAAACACGTTTTAGCATTTTGATGACGAGGAAGGCCTGATGGCCAAGAATACATTTTTAATTTTATTTTCTATTCAGAGCTGATACCTCCTTCTCCTGTCTTTATTTTGCAGGCTCTCTGTTGACCTGGCACAAGTGTGCAGGTTTAAAAAAATGATGATGTTATCTATTTACTATTCAAATGCAATTTTAAATGGTTTGGCTCAGCACATTTGAATCAAAAATCCTATTAAAGATGCAATATTCCTCTGCTACCTTTTTGCTGGGAGCATTCACAGAGCATTCCTTTCTCTATCGGAATATAATACTGTATACCTGTTTGGAGCGATGTGATTTCCAGCTTTGACTCTGCAGTCGTTAAACAGGCTGTTCACCTTCCTATCATGGAAATTTGGTATTCATGCATGATTTCTCCCCTACATTTGCAAAATACATTATTAACCACGTGATCATGCCTTTGCTCTGCTCTACAGCGTTTTCATTTGAAATCTTCCAACTTATTATTTTTGCTTCTACCAGCTGATAGAAATCATGAAATTGCTGAGTTGAGATAAACATCCTATTTCTTTCTTCTCTTCAACAGCGATGGAGCTCTCTTACGAATGAGGAATGAAGAAAGGGCAAATTGATCATTTACTCCACAGTCAAAAGTTTTGATCTCTGGATTGATGAGAAGCATGCTTAATTTTAAATATTTTGCATGTACTTAACTGCCTAATTGCATGGTTAAATGAGCTGTAAGAGAAAACGCAGCTGATAGCTTGGATCAGTTTTAGCCAGTTCTAGAGCACTGATGCTAACACGAGGCTGTGCTTCTCCTCTGGTAATTTTTGAACTTCTTCAGATACACTGTTTATTAAGCAAGCCAGACTTTCTGCTTGGGCAGCATTTTCCAATTACAGAGTAGTCTTCCCTGCAGCACCGAGAGATGGAATCAGAGGCTGCGCATGCATTGTCCAGGCAGTCCAAAGCCAGGGAATTCAACTCTCTTTCAGCCTTATTTTCTCCGTGGGCTGCAGGTGCATTTTGACATATTTTTGTGCAATGACTATATGTGAGCATCCTGCTTTCAGTAATTTTGATCACTCATCCAGGGATTGCCTGTATGAGGTGCCTGGAAGTCAGTCTCATTAATTACACCAACCGAAATGCAGTTAAGTTGTTGGCTACGGAGTGTGCATGAGTGGGCACTCTTTCACTCTTTCATGGATGCATATGCTTGCATTCAGTCACATTTGTGGCTGGCAGCAGAAGACACTAGTAATTAAAAGAATTTGGATTTGCCCTCAAAGTCTGTAAGGGAGAGGCATTTGTGAGATTTTTTTCAGAAAGGAAAGAGGTAGAGAACGGGTGACGTTTCAAAGAAGATGGTTGTAAGTCGATACGTGGATGTTCAACGTAGCTTTCAGATGAGCCTACTGAGAATCTTTTCTCTCAGAACGGTGGTAGCAGAAAGCCATGGGGACTCCCTAGGGCTCTAAAGGTGTTTACTGAGAATGGGAGAGTTTTGAGACCCTCTTACAGAAGAGTAGCAAACAGAAAAGGTCCTAGTATACCCATCTGAGTGCCACAATCCAGGCTTTACAAAGATTGTGTGAAGGTACAATTTTCTGCACTAGAACTATTGATGCTAAGAGTTTGCAAAGTGGCATCTGTCTTTGTAAGCATATGCTGATGTACATACACACTGTCTCCATCACGGCATGGGGTACAACAGATCCTCAGATGAGTACCTTCCACCTAAGTTTATAGCTGTGTGTGCTGACATGTAATCCTCACATCAACACCAAGGATGGCAGTGGGTGGGGAGTATTGTTAAGAGTATAGATTCCAGGACCCATATATTAAACTTTGGGGTTTGTGGTCCATTTGATTATGTGCTACATAATATTGGCTGACCTTACATAAGTGTACACACTCCACACAACATTGCCTTATAGGCCTGTGGAGAAGACGAAGAGTTACTAACACAGAAAACAAGTACTCACTACAGAGAAACTCATTATTGTTAGTGTGTTAGCAGCATGTCCAGACTGGCTCTTCACACATATTCCTTGAGTCATGGGGGCACATGGGAGACCTACTTCAGAAAATCATGTCTGTATCTTCTGTAAGTGCCATTATACAGGCATCTTAATGATATCTTCCTTTGCTATAGACCAGCCTCCAGCCTTTCCTATGGCTCCTCTACTTGGGGATTCCTGCTGGTGAATGATCTGCCTGGATTATTCTCATGATTTGCTTTCGCGTGCATTATTTCCTTGGTTCCTTTAGCTCATCTGAACATCTTAAAGTTGTCTGTTAGATGCTGAGACTGACCAGGGGACCTAAAGATGCTTTTTATTTCCCATCAGCCTGAAACTGCCTGAGAACCATGAGTCAAATAAGTTATTGTTTATAACCATTTAGGGAAGCAAAGCAAACTTAACAGAACTTCCTAACTAAGTTTTTGGTTTTTTCATTTGGATCTTGGATGTCAGACACAGATGAATTCCAGTACTCTAGTGATACTGGTGGGAGCAGACTTGTACAACCCCCTCAGATGGGGTGGGTCTTATAGCCTGGAACTAACATAAATCCAATGAGGACTTCAAAATTATTTTGGTGTCTTTCTATTCCAATCTTGAGAAAACCAAGAACATTTTTCACCTCATCTAGCTCCTTCCTAATAAACCAGAACAAGTGAAATCATTAAGATTTATATAAAACATATGGCTGAACTTTGACTTCCTTAAGGATTTACCAGATGGAATATTGAGTGAAATCATAAGAATAATGTTTTCACAATAACGTAGCTGTGATGGATAATTTTATATCAACTTGACACAAGCTAGAATTATCTGAAAGGAGGGGACCTCTATTAAGAAAATGTCTCCATAAGACCCTGTTGTAGGGCGTTAGTGATTGATTGGGGGAGGGCCCATCTATCAGCACACAGAAGATGTGTTCCAGAGGTGACCAAAATTGTACCTCCTGATGGCACCCAGAATTGGTGGTATAAGAGCCACCCAGGTGGTACTAGTTTTGAAGGCATGAAGGGGGCATGGAGAACAGCTGAGGCTTGGTACTGTGAGAGGTCAGAGGAGACCATTGGTGAAGATACAGCTAGAATTGCAGTTGAAGACCCAGGATTAAAGGGGTCGTGGAGAAAAGTTGAGGCTTGACACCATGAAAAGAACCCAGGTGAGGCTGTTGGTTAAAGTGTAGTCCAATTTCAGTAGAAGACCCAGGATTTTGGAGATGTCAGTACCATGAGATGACTACCAAGAACATCTGCAGTGGATGATTAGAGCCACCTTAAGCCGAGAAAACCTGCTATGTGTATTGCAGAGGGCAAACCCAGAGAAGTGAACTAAGCAAGCACCTTGGAGGAACCCAGAAGATGGTGCGTGAATCCCAGTAATTGAGCATTGGGTTATTTACATTGTCGAAGTTTAGTTTTGCTTTCTTCTGGTTCTTCCCTCTTAAAAAAAGTATTTACTTTATTTTGAGTTTTACAGGAGACCACAGCTAGAACTTTGAACTTTTAAATAGATTTTTGGATTTTTTTTAAAAAAGAAATTGGATATCACCTCTTAGGGTGATATTTAAATATATTTGATTTTCTAAAGACTTGAGACCTCTTAGGGTGATATTTAAATATATTTGATTTTGTAAAGACTTGAGGCTTTTGAAGTTATTTATGCTTTTAATGTGATATCTTGAGGATGAATGAGAAAGAAAGGTTGTGGCTTGACAGTGATGTGTTTGTGTGTCAAAATGACAAGGGGTCAGTTGTATTGGGTAGTTTTATGCCAACTTGATACAAGCTAAAGTCATCTGAGAGGAAGGAACTTCAATTAAGAAAGTTCCTTCATAAGATCATGCTGTACACAAGCATGTGGAGGTATTCTCTTAATTGGTGATTCATGGGGGAGGGTCCAGCCCATTGAGTGTGGTGTCATCCCTGGGATGGCGGTCCTGGGTTCTAAAGGAAAGCAGGTTGAGGAAGACAGTAAGCAGTGCCCCGTATGGCCTCTGCACCAGTTCCCGCCCTGTTTGGGTTCCTGTCCTGATTTCCTTTGATGAGCAGTCATATTAAAGTATAAGACAAATAAACCCTTTCCTTTTCAAGTTTCTTCTGTCACAGTATTTTCATCATAGCAATAGAAATCTTAACTAAGAAAATAGCCCATTAATTTCTTTCATAAGGACAGAGAATGGCATAGTGGGGTTTGAGAAAGTGGACTGTCTGGAATCAGACAAGAAAAGATTAAAATGGGTGTCTGAACAACCTTCCTTAGTAGGCTAAATTCTTGGTACCTTAGCTTTCTTATTTGTGAACACACAGATAATTATATCTGTCTTTGGAATTAGCAAGGGTTGGATTTTGATGAGTTAATAGATATTGTTACTAATATTAATGAGTGGAGTTCTTTTTATATAATTTACATCAATTATCAGTAATAAGAGCCTTGTCTTGTTTGGGGGAGTGAGTATTTGGTTATTTACATGCTTAGGACAGATCTTGGGCCATTAGAAATGCTCTATGGGTACAACCTAAAATATGAGAAGCTAAGTCCCATGACTGAAAGAGAAACCAATTGGATAATAAGATACAGAATAGTCATAATTGTAAGTTTTAATAATTTAAACAGAGTTTGCATCCTGGTTTATGTGATAATATCAATAAGAAAGGGGGCATTTTAAAATTAATATTTCCTGAGAATAGGAAATTCAACAAAATCTCTTTCTAATGGAAACTTTAAAATTTAAACTTGGAGGATTTTGGAAATGCCACTGTCTTGCCCTGAGGCTTCTTTTGAACTAGGTCAAAGATAGTTCTAAAAATTCATGGGTCAATGTGAAATTTGCATCATGGTCTAAAGATCCAAAATGATCAGTTGGGCACCGATGAATTCATGCAAACCCTGAATTTTTGTCATTTGTGATGGTGACATTTTTCAAGTGACATTCCTGTAAATACTGAATAATAATATGTCTGAGACAGAGCCCCCGGGGAACAGGAGAAGAGAATGAGAGCAGAGCCGAATTAAAACTGACAAGAACTGGAGACAGCATGTAAGATAAATAGTGAGCTGGGCTCCACCAGGCAAGCCCGGCTCTAAGACGTTCAGACGATAGTGTGATTGATGGACTTAACTCCGAGGAAATGTCCAGTAATGTAAGAACAGATCAGTATTGAGAGATAAATCATCCTGCAATCATGCTGCGATCTCAACACTAATGGTGGGGTTGAAAAACAGTGCAGTTTTGAGGGAGGTCCTGAGATAATTGTTTCCTAACAACCTGCTATGTGTATTGGCAAGGAAGTTAAATCAAACTCAGGACAGCATTGCAATGCCAGTGTTCCGGGGACTGGGAGAGCAGGAGACTGTACAGCTCTTGGGCTACTTGCCAGTTTAACAGGGAGAGAGCCTCCTTTGTGTTGTGGAATACCATTCAGATTCTGATTTCAAGTTGCCACCCAACTCTCCTGCCTGCCTCTGGAATTTGTGCTCTCCCAGAGTGACATCAGGCTGTCTGTTGGTCTTATGGGACATTGGGAAAATGTTTTTCTTGTTGTGTCAGCAAACACTCATGGTGACTGGGTCGAAAAAGCAATAATGGAGGAAGAAGAGCATAAAGAGAAAGGACACCCTTAACACACAGCAGCTTCAGGAATCTCAAAGAATGCCGTCAAAGGATCATTAAGAAGCGGAGTATGAGAACAGCGGGAGTCAAGACAAAAGGGCAGGAGTAGCCTACCAGTGCTTGAGCGAACTCTTCCCACTGTGGGGCCTGGGCAGCTTTAGTACAAACTGGAGAAAGTGTGAGGCAAGAGGCCTCTAAAGGTTGTTCTAAGTAAGAGAGGTCAATTAATGAGATCTTATATTGGCATTTGTTCCAACGACACAAAGTACAAGCTATTCAGAGTCATGAAGGTGAGCTGGAATGATGTCTTCACAGTTTCATCTGGGTGACTTGTGTTGGCTTAGTAAAAAAATAAAAATCACAGGGGATATTTTAAAGTTGATTTAAGAACTTCCTTCTCACAGGACATCCTCCAAGAGCTATGTGCCATCATGATAGTCATTCCATCTCTAGGAATGCCACCACCCAATAGTAAACATTCTTTTTGTGACTTATGTTTTAGATATATATGAAATTTACATATAGATGAATATAATTTTATAAACCTATCTTTACATTATTTATGTTGCATACACATATAAAACCCTATTAATGTTTACTAAAATGTAAAAATAGATTTATAAAAATACCATAAAGTGAATAAAATAAAAAAAATACACACTTAAACAAGAATCACATTTCTTGTCCCAGGACCCTCTGAAATGTTTTTTTCTGACTATTTTCCAGATGAGATTAGGAAAGTTGGAGAAAAAGCAAGGTACCTCTTGAAGCTAACATTAGAATTGGGGTCAGGCCTCATTCCTCTTGACTCCTGTTCCTCAATTCCTTGGACTTATTTGCTGAGGATTTTTCCGAAGCAGCGTTTGTTCATGTGGTGAGTGTTCTTCATTCTGTAATCTCTCCCACTATACAGAAACACTGAATGGCGACAAAGGTCCCTTTCACCTGAAATCCTATGAGGTCACCATTCTCTTTAATTGCTAAAGCAGTCCAGCTGAACACACTTTGAACTGTTTACAAAAGTGACTCTAGGATTGTTGGGGTTTCTGAATACAACCTATATTCAAGAAGGACCAAGTGTATCCAAGGCCTGAAGCTAAGACCCCAATAACTGAAAGAGGGGCATCAGGTTAGATGAGATCATTGTAGTCCTTAGGGCTCTCACAGCTTTTCACTTGGTGATACTTTTATCTGTGGGAAGATTGGTAGGCTATCCCTCTCCCTTTAGAACCCCTTAAAAACACTCAAATCATAAAAAGATATTAAATTTATTGTAGTAATAAGGCTGCTAGTTAGTTCCCAAAATAATCACACAGAAACTGTACTAATTAAATCACTGCTTAGCCCATTAGCTCTAGCTTCTTATTGGCTAACTCTTACATATTAATTTAACCCATTTCTAATAATGTGTGTATTGCCACATGGCTGTGGCTTACTGACTAAAGTTCTGGCATCTGTCTCTGGCAGGACTACATGATTTCTCTCTAACTCCACCTCCTTTCTCTCAGCATTCAGTTTAGTTTTCCTCACCTAGCTTTGTTCCCCTATAGCTCTGCTATAGGCCCAAAACAGTTCCTTTATTAAGCAATGGTATTCACAGCATACAGAGGGGAATCCCACACTACCTCCCCTTTTCTGTTTAAATAAAAAAGGAAGGTTTTTTTAACTTTAACATAGTAAAGTTACATATATGAAATGGGTATCAAGCAAGAATTATGGTTACAATATTTATATCTACTTTATTTTTTATCATAACTAAGTAAACTATAACTATCAATTCTTCAATTTCATCAAAGACCGCAGAAGGATATAATATTACCTAAGTAAGCAACAATTAATTATAAGCAACTTCCAAAACTCTAGAATTGACAGAAACATCTCACTGCCTGGACAGTCACCCAAAGTTCTTCTGCAATGTTGGGGCACCCATCTTCAGCCTGCAGGCCCATAGCATCCAGCAGATTTTTCCATGAAGCAGGAAATATCAAAGACAGTTCTGCCTATATTGGCAGTTTGTCAGTCACT
>LOJH01005143.1:20474-34726 GCA_001685095.1 Ellobius talpinus | reverse complement strand
AAGAAGAAGAAGAAGAAGAAGAAGAAGAAGAAGAAGAAGAAGAAAGAAGCACCTTGGGCTTTTTACCTTGTTGCAATAAATGTTCTTCCCTAGTTGTTACCATTATTTTCATAAGTGTCTGTATGATTCCTTCTCCTTTATTATTTTATGCGGCGTACAGACGCACACAAACACACATCCTCTTAAGTTTAGAATTGATCAAAATCCAAAGTCAGTTTATTAACTTCCAAATTTAAATGAAGCAATTTATAATGTTACAAATATCAGTCAGTCCTATAGTTAATACAGGTTTGGAGCTTTGATGTCATTCATGCAACAGAAAGAAAGAGAAAGCAGGGAGAAGAGGATATACGTTCATACTGGATTACCCCAATTTTCTGTCATCTGTAGTTGAGCATGATCAAAATGAGTCTGACTTTTCACAATAATGATTTCAAAACAGCAACAACAACCGAACAAGCACAAACCATAAAACAAATCAGCATGGATCCCAAACTGATCATAGAACCCATTCTGCGTTTGAAAAATGAAGAAGAAAGTGCCTTGCTTTCCAAGTCTTCTGATCCAGTTTTAAAAAGCAAAGGGATCATCAAATAAGAGCCTAGGTAGATACTGTGTGTGAATTATTTTAAAACCCCACACAAACCCCAACACACAGGGCCAGCCAGGCTCTGTGTGCAGTGCCACATGCTGTGTGGGGCCATGACTTGCTCCAGCTGCTGATGGCAGCATTTCTCAGGTGTGTCACCAAGAGGTATCTCTGTGAAGACTTGCCATCTGCCCTCAGCATTGGTCCTTGTCCAGTCTCAGAATACGTTCCAATGTTACTTAGAACCCACAGGCCGGAGTGTCCCTGTGAAATCAAAGCTCTCTGGTGCTCGCATTGTTTGTTTTGATCATTGAGTTGACATCGTTACTTCTGTAGATGCCAGCTCTTTGGAAGCCTTTGGTTTGAGAAACAGAAGGTGTCAGTTGTGTGCTGAAAGAGCCTGTATGTTCCCATGGCAACACTGTTGTCAAGCTTACTTTCTCTGTCTTCTTTTGTGCCTCACAGATAATGAAGATTGTACAACTTGAGTATTATTCTCAGAAATACTCCCTAATAGGATTCATCTAGCTAATTGATGACGTTAATTTAAATTGCATATAGACTTTGTAATGTTGAAATGTATTTCATATAGTGTCAAGAGTCAATACAGAACAGAAACAAACATCTGGACATATAATAACCAACTTTCTGATTTCTATCTTAAATGATTAAAATAGTATATTCTTTTTGTTGAAAATAATTTTTTCATACAATATATTCTGATTGTGGTTCCCCCTTCCCCCAGCTCCTCCCAGCTCCTCCCTACCTTCCCCTCCACCCAAATCCATATCCTCTCTTGATCTCTCTCTGAAGTGAGAAAGTAAGATATTCTTTTACCATTATTTTATCCCACCGATATTTGTTATGTCCTCTTATAGACTTTATACCAAAATGTCAGGAATGCTGCAACCATAAAATGGTTCAATGTGAAATTTCTGCATGGCCTACTGTAACAAAAACAAACACAAAACAAAAACAACTCCTGTTTTGGGCTCAAATAGAAACCAAATGTGACTGAATTCTTGTTAATCAAAGTGTTAGGATCATTTTCACTGCATTGTCCTTACCTCAGCCTAACTGCGACAAATTTATAGATGACAGAATGTTGGCACCATACAGCTTTCAACGCAGTAAATGGAGCTTCAGATAATGCCTACGTGAGGACAAATGGGGCTTAGGCAGCCACCAGAAATATTTCAAAACTTGAGTTGTTCAAGGAGAGAAACAAAATAGCCTTAGCTTATTTCCCCTTTCCTTCTTTGATTTGACAGTCCGTGTGAGCATTTTCCTTTTCCCCAAATGTCTGCCGGTAGTTTGTCAATGTGCTTTGCTACACTGGACCTCAGATCTTTACATTCATCATCTCTGTCAGGCTTCCCCTCCAAGGTTGGGCAGCTCTGAAGAATGAGTTACATCTCCAAAGTGTTACACGTCCTTCCATCCAGGGGATTCAGTTCATAATGGTACTCACTGAAAAATACCGTGTTAAATTTTTGGGCAAATGTCCATCTTCTTGGACCTCAATCTCATCCTCTGTTAAAAAAAATATATATCCTGACACTCAAAACAGCACCTGTCCTGCTTGTAGCTTCAATAAACACATGTAGAATGCATCTTTTATAAACTATGACAAATGGTCTATCACAGTTCAATTTACCATCCCAGAATAGCTACTGCGTTAGTAGTATGAGTTGGTCAGTAGATGGCACTGTTTGTTACATTTAAAAAGAGAATCACTGAAACCTGTGACATCACCTGATCAGGGTAAGTGTGGGAGGGAGGAGATCCTGTTCTCACAGAAGACGTCTCAGATTTCTTAGAGGTTAAAGTGACCTTGGAACAACTCCAGTACATCTCACTGGCTTTTCAAAAGGAAAGTTCTATTTTAGATATTTTCAGAGAGGTGTATACTTTTGGCATACTTCATTTACTCCTTTCAAATTGGAACCACTCAAGAAATCTTGTATCCAAATCACATCTTTTCTCTGTGTCCTTGTGCCATCCTGAGTTGAATACAGAGCAGGGCTTTCAGGCCCTTTCTGAAAACTCTATCCAGGTCTTGAGGGAGAGAGAGCTATTTTCCTACATAAGACTTTTGTCTTTCCACGGTCCCTTTAGTTTGAGAAATACATGAAGTCTGTGTCCTCTTGAATTCTAATATGCCATTCAGTCAGGCCAAGTACAGCTAGTATCTGGACATATGTTTTGTTATTAAATAATAAAGATATGTGAATGCTTACAGGATATAGTGGATACACTGAGTATTTTTATTGGCCCAAAAGATTTCCAATCTTCTAAAGAAATTGATGGATCAAAATAAACAAAAAATAATTTGTAACTACAGGGAGCAAAATTTTGATACCAACTATTTACTGTCTCTTTTTATTTAGTTCTTATTTTTTCTATTTAAGATTTTAAAATATTTTCAAGCAAACATTCAAAATAACTTTATAAATTTAGACCTGATTATTCTGGACCATAAGATACCATTCTTTCTCCCTGTGCCCCTCCCCCTGACTGGTGCTTTCTCTACTGTATTTTAAGTCTCATAAAAACATTTAATTTCTTTAACAGGGCAAAGACTTCAAGAGTTTTACAGTACATATTTGATAATGCTGTACAATAGGGGCTTACTGAGCAGTGAATGGATGTTTTGATGAATGGTTCCACCTAAATTATGCATCATTTTGGAGAATTATCAGCTACTTTCAAGAGATAGTTTTATTAACTATCACATCAGCATTAGGGTCCAGTAATAAGTCTGTTTGCCATATTGAGTCAAATCTATAGCTTCCCTTAGACAAAGTAAAGGCAAGAATCACAAAACCTTTGCAAAAATAATTCCTCAAATTATGAGTATATGGAGTACAGCAAATCATTCTGTATAATTTTTTGGCCAAAATATTGCAATAAACTTTTTCTTTATATTTTCTTACAATTCAACTTTAGTTATTTGAATTATTCATTTGGAAAATCAGTTTCATTTTTTTCCTTCTCTTTATTTGAGTTTGTATAATTTACTTTTGCTGTTTGGAGCGCCACTTAAACTTTGCTAGCGGTTATTTTTATTCATTAGTTAGTTTCTTTATTTTTAAAATTAGATTTTTTTGTTTTATCTGTGTTGAGTGTTTTTCCTACATGTATGTATGTACGTGTAACCATATGTGTACTTCATACCTGCGGCTGTCAGAGGGGCATCGGAGTTATAGATGGTAGTGAACCACCATGTGGGTATGGGGAATTGAACCTGGATCCTCTGAAGAGCAACATGTGTTCTTAACTTCTGAGTCATATCTTCAACCTGTGTGTGTGTGTGTGTGTGTGTGTGTGTGTGTGTGTGTGTGCATGACCTACATGCAGGTGCTGATGGAAGCCAGAAAAAGGCAATGGATTCCCTGGATCTGGAGATAGAGGTGGCTGTAAGGTTGCAAGCTGCCTGATATGGAGGCTGAGAACTGAACCTGGATCCCTGTCAACAATAGCAAATACTCTTAACCACTCAGTCACCTCTTCAGCTCAGCTACTGGCTATCAATTACAGAATAGCAAGTACATTATATTTTTTCCTATACAGCAAAATTTTGTCACAAAAGCCTACATGTAAGAACATTCACATGTGATTGAGCGTACCTATTACTGAAGAAGTCACTGGATATTCTGTGCTCTCACTTGCAAGTCTATGAATGTATTTAAAGCAAACAGGAATTGACCTTTTGAAAATGAATGAGACAGATGACAGTGGATACAGCAAACAGTATTCAAATTAAAGAAGTGGAATTCAAAGATGCATGTGATGCCCGGGTAGAGAACAAGGTAGAACACCCAGGGCAAGGATGTGGAATTGCTGAAGTTCTCATACAAAGCTGGTGCCTACTCAGAATGCCGCTACTCTGGGCAGCAGGTCAGTGCATCTTGAAAACTAACATACACTTGGCTTGTGGACCAGCACTGGCGTTGCTATGTGATGTGATGCCTCAGATAATCTGGAAGAGTGTCATGCTGTGTGCGGAAAGGAAACAATTTCTAAAGGTCACTTGCGGTATGATTCCATTTAACGTTCTTGAGTTGACAAAATTACAGAGGTGGGGAATGAATTAGTGATTATAAGAGGTTACAGATGGTGGTGGGGGTGGGCATTGTCATGCGGCACTGATATGAAAGGGTAGCAAGACGGCAGAGAATTAGAGGACATTAGAGTAAGAAAAATAATTCAGGCACAGAAAAACCAACACGGGACTGGGGATGTAGCTCAGTGGTAGAACACTTGCCTCATGTGCCTGAGGCAATGGGTTCAGTTTCCAGTTCCACAAAAAAGATAAAAGAAGAGATAGAGAAGAAAGGCAAATATTGACTGCTAACAACTTCATACATTAAAGTTATCATTTAAAAATAGAGAATAGGATGGTAATTGTGAAAGCCTGGGAATGGTGGGATGGCTGGATGGGAAAAAAGTCATGAATAGGTATAGAGGTGCAGTGGGATAGAAGGCAAAGTATCTCACACTCTATATTCTAGGCTATTATATATCACAGCTATTAGTACCTATTCTGCAATGTAAAGTACCTGATAATGAAAATAAATAGTATGTCTGAGTCAATGCATATGGTATGCACTCTGATTTAACAATGATACTTTTCATACACAGCCCTGAATCCCTTAAGCAATCACTATACATCTATTATATATATAATTTGCATATGCAAGTGTACAGCTAAAAAAAAGTTGAAAAGAAATCTCAGTGGTAATAGCATAGTTGAATATTTTGAGTGACATGGTCACTCTATGAATCTACCCAGGTGATGAATGTCTCTCTCTCTCTCTCACACACACACATACACACACACAAACACACACACACACATCCCACATCTACCAATGTCCATGTCATTATTTCTGATTTTGCTTCTGTACTATGGTTGTCTAAGATGTGACTGGGTTGAAAGTGGGTGGAAAATACATCTTGCTTTTCTCCACGACTTTCACACCTTCCTGCGAATCTATAATTTCTAAACATGGCTGATCATTTGAGTCGTTTATTGCTATCTTGGTTTAAATTCTAAAAGAGGCAGCTTAGAATTTAAATGTTTCTTCAAGACAGTCTATTATTCCATACACCACAGCTGTTTCTTCTGGTGGGCTTGTTTTAATATTAAATAGATCAAGCTCTCACATCAATCTTTTTTTGCCTTTAATATAGTACAGTGAAGACTATATGGAAGAAATCTTTTGCAACTTTTCTACTTGATATGAATAATTAATTTAGAGCATTCTGAAGTTGACTGAGAAAGGGACATGCTTATGTAGAATTAAGACAGTATAAGATAGTGGTTCTTAAACTTTCTAATGCTGCAACCCATACAGTTCTTCATGCTGTGGTGACCCCATAACCATACTTCATTGCTACTTCATAACTGTAATTTTACTACTTTTATGAATTGTAATATAAATATCTCTGCTTTTAGGTCATAGGTGACCCCTGTGAATGGGCCATTCGATCCCCAAAGGGGTCATGACCCACAGGTTGAGAATCACTGGTGTAAGCTAAGCATTTAAAATATACCACTTACTAGCTGAGGGAATTACTGTGGGGGGGGAATGTAAATCATTATCTTGTGCTATTGTAGTAACCGAGAAATTACCAAAGTAGAATGTCTGCCCACATTCCTCATAATGTATAAATAAGAACAGGAAGTGGAGCGGTGGGGAATAAATCCGCAGTTTTTGCACACCGAATGATGTCTTCTCCAGACAAATGCTACGAATTCTAGTTTGCTGTTTGCATCTAGAGGCAACCTGACATGAGACCAAGTATCTCCAGCACTAAATTACCGTGACTCTGAGCCAAACGCAGAAAGTGTGACTTTTAATTCTCCCACTAAAGGGTTTTTGAAAGCATTATTCTAGACTAATGCCAGGAGAATCTTAAAATATAAAAACTAAGTAAGCAATTTTTCAATCACTCACAGATACATCACACTGGCCACCAATATCAGTTGATTAGCAAATGTGTGATTAATCTCAGAAGTGTTCCCTTACTCACTTGTCAAAAATCATTCTTCCAAGCACTTGAAAAACTTTAAAGAAATCTCCAGGTAAAATTTATTTGAGCTCTCAACTTGTTACATATTTTTCTTCATTAATATATTTTTGAAAAGTTTTTTAAATGTTTTACATTTTTAAATTTTATGCATACGAGTGTTTTCCTGAACATATGTATGTGTACCAGTGAATCCTTGGTATCTACAGAGCTTAGAAGAGGGCTTTCGATTTCCTTGAACTAGAATTACAAATGGTTGTAGCCACCATGTGGATGGGAGGAATAGAACCCAGGTCCTCTGTAAGTGCTCTTAATTGTTGCTTATTCTGCCCTTCCCCTTGAAAAAAGAATTTATATTTTCCCATACATATGTATTAAGTGGTTTTAAGAAGTTATTTATAAATTGCTTTTTTAAGAATTTTGTCTACTAGGTATGATGGTACATGTTTTTAATTTCAGCATTTGAGAGGCAGAGGCAGATGTTCTTCTATTGGTTCAAGGCCATTCTTGTCTATATAATGAGTTTAATCTAGTCTAATGGAGCTACCCTGTAAGACTCTATCTCAAATACAAAAAAACCCCAAAAAGTCAAAATGTAATGCTCATTTCTGTGTCTAAAGGTTTGTTGTTGCAATTTCACTTTTATTTCCCTCATTTATTACCTATGTGTATAGTCAGTATTATACAACACTGACAAAATTAGCAGAATTATTTTAAGAAAATTAGCAACTATTTCTTTTTATAGTTTCAGGTCTAGTACATTTCACATGGAGCTAAAGGTATGGTACTGCCCTATGCCTCTGTCTTGATTTCTATCCTAGTCTATAGTCCTTAATATACTCCTTGAGTAGAGAGCTCAAGTGTGAAGTGGACTCTGTGCTGGGTAGCTGAGAGGAATGTGGTTATAACTATCCTGCATTCAAAGCATCATTTAAGTAACTTGAGTACAAGGAAAGAGAAGTAATACGGTATGAGAGAACAACCCTCTACTGATGGCTAAGATGAGCTAAAATAGAGACCGTGTGCGTGGTTCAACCTTCCTAAGTGAAGTTCAGTTTCCCTCACTATAACTGCCACATGTCTAAACATGGCAACAACCTGTTCTCAGCAGCCACCCACTTCTGTAAAGTAGAAAGCTACTGTGCCGACGTTGGTGTAAAATGGAAAAGGAGTCTTTTTCCTTAGTAGCTCAAGTTTCCTTTCAATATGCTTCTAAAATATCCCCTTCTCAGTGGTTAATTGAAACAGCCAAATAAATAATGTATAAATACTCATGTGTGCAAATGCACACACACCTCAATAACCTACTGAAGACACATTTTAAAATTGTTCAATGCCCATGTTTTAATCCACATATACATATGCGGGCTTACATGAAGTTAGCTCACATCTTTATAAAACCAACTATAGCTAGTACCAGAGATACACGGTATTAGATTGGAATGTTAGCTTGAAGTCTGTTTCTTTGGTATTTTCCAGAATGTCTTCAAATGTCAAGAGTGAATCATATGCAAATTTTGCTATTTAGCAAAGGCCTCTGGGCTTCAAGAAAGATATAGAATGAGTCAAGAAATTTTGACTTATGAGTGTGCAAGGTCCATAAAATGTACCAGATGGTTCTTGAATCCCATCTCTTTAAAAGGCATCTAACTAGTTCTGTCTATAATCGGCTTTCTCGTGGTCCACTCCTGGGTGAAGGCTGCAGCTCACAAAGACTGCCAATACCCAGGAACCTAAAAATTCAGTGAAACTCTGTATCAGCTTGCTGGTGAGAACTTTGAGACACTCCCCTATCCCTCCACAGCACACTTTTCTTCTTCCCACAGGCCCTCCAGGGGCCACACCCTCTTTAGCTTAATCTTTTCTTACTCAACTCACTCTGAGAGTTGAAGCTTGATTTTGGTATATGTGTGTGTGTGTCATATGAATGACTCTAGTTGCCAACATGACTTCTGGTGAAGTAAACCAGATCATATTCTACACCAAACAGCAAGAGTCTGAGCCCTCCCCTTGTCCTAGCAGGAGAAGCCACCCCACCATCCACAGAGTTTCATAACAGCATTCTTTGTGGCCTGTTCCAGTCTTTGAGTTTAGTAAATAGGCTACATTAGTAAACTGACATTTTCTTGCTATATCCAGGACACCATGCCAGGTTGAAAATTCAGTTAGCCAGCAAGACAGAAATATGCTCTTATTTTAAAGACTTACAGCAAAAAGATGAGGACTTTTAAGACTGGACTGCAGAGGAACTAGTACCAGGTGCTGTTAAAATTCTTTGTAGACTGAAAATACAGAAATATAGGCTCATGTTTACAGACAGAGACACATGTAAGTGTACACATGCCCTTTAAGGATACACTTATAAGGCATATGATTCATTAGTCAACATTAAAAACTTAATTAAAATATGTTTTGAAATTAAGGCACTGAAGCTTAAATACGGCTTACAAAATTTATTTTTCATAAGTACATATGCTCAGAAGAAACCAAGGGGGAAGGAAAGATAAGTAATGTAATGATATGGGAGCATATACTATTTTGAAGATACTTCTGTACTTTCAGATTATTCTAAAGTTAAGGGAATCAAGTACTTCAACAGTAAGGATCATCCCAGGGCTATTGATAGATACTGATAGCTCGCTGTCACCTCTGTCTCTGCTTCTCCTTGTCTCTGTCTCTGTTTCTGTGTGTCTCTCTGTCTCTGGATCTGTGTCTTTCTCTGTCTCTGTTCTCTCTCTCTCTGTGTGTGTGTGAGTGTGTGTGTGTGTATGTGTGTGTGTGTCGTGATACAGAAACCACCCTTGGCAATTTTTTTTGCTATTTTGTTTCAGTGATCAATCACTTCAATAGTTTTTATACTCACTGTACTTTGCCTGTGCAAGACAAAAGACTTTCAAGTAGACAATCATTAAATTATAGCACGATGATCCCTTCTTTTTGGTCTAATAGGTCTTTCTCCAAGAAATGATATTTGTCTTTCCCATGAAACTGAAAGGAGAAAGGTTTTATCATAATCATGGAAAAATGCTGTGCCTGATACCATTTGATGTTTTCTAGATTTCCATAAACTACTGAAGATTTGTGATCAATCAACTTGAATAGCATCTCATTTGTAACTACAAAAGCATAGAGAAGAAAACCAAATGCAGTAATAGACATTAAATATTTAATCTTTATTAAATTAAAGGTCCTTGAAATTATTAATAGAAGAGAATTTATGAGACTAGGCACTAAAAGAATTTCTCCAGAGGATTCTGGTTTTTATGCTTTGTTTTGTTCAAAATATACAATATATGTGTGTGTGCAATATTATTTATATATTATTTATATATATTATATAATCATTTGCATATATAAAATGATTTCCATGAGCATGGAATCTTACAAAAACATCTTAGATCACTTTTATTAAAATTATATTATTTCTTAGCAAGAAAACTGGCTCTAGAGAAATTCCCAGGAATCCGCAAGGATGACCTCAGCTAAGACCCTAAGTAATAGAGGAGAGGGTCCCTGAACTTGCCTTGCCCTGTAGTCAGACTGATGATTATCTTAAATATCACCATAGAACTTCCATCCAGCGAGGCAGAGACCTTTATCTGAGCACAAAGAGGTCAAGACCATGATGGAAACATCCACTGAAACAGTCTACCTGAGCTAATGGGAGCTCACCAATACTGGGAAGGAACAAGCACAGGACCAAACTAGTTCCTCTGAATGTGGGTGACCATTGCATGGCTGGGGCAGACTTAGGGGCCACTGGCAGTGGCACCAGGATTTATCTCTACTGCATGTACTGGCTTTTTGGGAACCTACTTTCTTTGGATGGATACCTTGCTCAGCCTAGATATAGTAGGGATGGCCTTAGACCTTCCCCAGAGCAATGAGCCTTACGTTCTCTGAGGAGTGGATGGGAGTGGGTTAGAAGGATACGTGGAAGGAATGGGAGGAGGGGAGGGAGTGGTAACTTGGATTGGTATGTATAATGAAAAACAGGTAATTTGTTTTCTTTTATAAAAACAATAAAAATAAAATTATATATATTTTTTCATTACTGGTATTCACAGATTTCTGGGTTCATGTGTTACTTGTTTTTCACAAGATTGCAATGAGATTGTTGCTTCCCAAAGCTCTCCCAACATAAAGTGTTGTGTCTGTTTCATTCTTGTATGCCAAGGGCCACCTTAGGTATGATGCACTGAGCAAATCATACGGAAGTATCCTAGGACAAATCTGAAATATGCTTTGCTCAGCCATATGAATTGCATTGAGAGAAGATGCCAGGCAACTTGACAAGGTAAGCAATATGCCCATTCTGCTATGCCACTGCTCCTTGGAAGGTCACCACACCTCACTGTAAAAAGGTAGACTCTAACACTGCATTTCTACTTATGCCCGTGCAAGACAGAGAGTGGAGGGAAGAGGAAAGGCAACATAACAGTCACGTGTTCATGCCATTTTCCACATAGCAAATCATCTTATTTCTTCCTTCTAATTTAGAGCATGTGCTCTCCTTATTCAACTTTGGCTTTACATTTTATTAGTTAATAATAGTGTATTAAATTTACTTAGAACAAGAAATTCATCTACTGACTCTCATCTAAGGGTTGCTTACAGAATAAAAGTGAGCATTTTGTGCCATCTAAGTGTTTCTAAGCATTACTTAGACTTGTCAGAACCAACGCTGGAAGCTTTGAAATAAAGCAGACGGCAGAAGTTCTGTGGTTTGTGACCCTTTCCAAAGAATGTAAAAGTTTATAGTCATTGGATGCAAAGAACTAACTATGCATCATTGCAAGTTTTTCTTGTAACCAAAATCCTGAGTTAGCCCAGAATGGTGAGCAATCCATGTTGCTCTTTAACAATACAGGGAAAATGGAAATTTAGAGGCTTGAGTTAAATACAATTTCTGATGGAGCATCTATGCTAGTGCTTCAAATTTTTTTGACTTTCAAAAGTAAGGGTAGAGACTGGCAGGATGATTGAGCGTGTAGTTTAATCCCCATTACATACATGGTAAGAGGTAAGAAAAGCAACTTTCTCAAGTTATCCTTTGATCTCCACACACTTGCAGTGGTTCATACAAACACATATATATACCCACCTAAATAAATAAATAAGTAAATGCAATTAAATTTTAAAGAAATGCAGAAATGCTATAATTTTAATTATTAGCTATTATCAACGTTTAACAGATATAAGATAGGGATGTACTCATCAATTACAGTGGTGGATCTTAGTGCTTTGTTATAATCTAGTTGGTTGTGAATATTTTATGCCTTAAAATTTATGGTGTTTAATTTTGATGAAATAGTGTAGTTGTTCAGATAAATACTGACCTGACTTACACATTTGCTCACATTTATGCTTCAGATAATATTCCTTCAGTTTCCATGTATCTGAACCCAAACCCAAAATGTTAGCTGTAGGCTGTGATCTTTCTGCCTGTAAAATAAGGGATGATCCAGTTTTTCCTGAGGCTCTCAATCTCAATTATTCTCTTTCTCCATTTTTGCTGGCTGATAAATCTGTAATTTCTGAAGAGGAAATCTATCTTCCAAGAATCCAATGGCTCTCTCAGGTTTGTCTTAAAGAAAGACCCCCTTGCCCTTTCCAGAATTCTTGGAAGATGGGAAAGCCTTTGAAGGACACAAAAGGTTTTCTCATTATTTTTTAGTGAAAGGAGAAATATTTCAATATCTGGTGTTTTCTTGTACTTGCATGCTACACATTTTGGGAATGTAGGCAAGGACGAGGGTAAAAGCCATTCTACCCCAGAGCTTCAGGCAACACAGAGCTCCCCATTAAGACTGCTGACAACATAGTTTGCTCATCAGAAAATTCTATTCCTCCTTCCTTTGTGTATCACTCCTCACATCTGGCCCATCGATTAAAAACCCTGTTAATCAAAGTCATAAACATCCCAACCCTTTCCACATCTTTCCATTGCACTTCCTCTATCCTAATTCAGACTAAATATTGGCACAACCTTCAGAGTGGTCCTCATACTTAATCTAGCATTTTCTTGTTCATTGTAGTTAAGTGGTTTTATCTAGAAACTTTGTAAGTCTTAAACACATATATAGTACCTTCAGGCATGAAACACCATAGCCACTCAAATATCGAGCAGTGAGAATTATATAAAATCTCTATGTCCTTTTGGTTTTTATTTGGATGATTGTTACTGCTTATAGGAAAAAGTCCAGTTTTATCATAGTTCTAAAGTTTTTCATATTGTGATACATAGAAACTAGTGGAATTGAATACACAAGGAGAACTGACAGGTTGGAAAGGTTTAAGGGGTCTGTATTGACCTTGACTCCTAAAAAATTCTCCATATTTTTTCAGTTCTAGCATAGTTAAAAGAATTAAAATAAAACATAATATGTTAGGGAGCAGACAAAATAATTTAACTTGTCTAAACTTTAAAATAAAATCTTTAAAATATTTTCATAGTAATAAACATTGGTTTGCAAATGCTGATGCAGCCTTTAAAGGACTTATGCTTGAGGTGACTTCACATTATAGAAAGAATTTGTCTCTGAAATAACGAAAGATATCAGACAAGAAAGTTTTATCTCAGTATTTGGTATTAGCATATAGCCAAGATATATTAATCACTCTGTACTAATGAAAATTCCTTTCTCAGCATTAATTAGAACAACTCAAAGCATGTAAATGGCCTATGATTAGTGGAACCTTTAAGTATATTGGTATATACTATGTTTTTGTTGATCAAAACCATCAAAAAATATATGATGGCAAGGGTACATAGGTTTAAAATTCAGTTAGATTTTTTTAATGTGTGGATTCAGAGCAATGACAAAGTATTCCTCAAATAATAGAATGATGTTGCTCTAACACTAGTTAGAATCCATGGTCTCTAGAAAAAAGAAGCCAGCAATGTGAGTATGTGGGGGGGTACTTTAAGGAACAGACAAAAATGATTATAGGGTGTTTATAAGCCAAATTAGGAAAAAAGGAGATTCTGTAGAGACCAGAGAAAGGCCAGAGCTGAGGCTGAGTCCAAAGATGGAGGCAGTGTGCTCTAGAGCCAGGAGAGTCCATGTCACTGACCAAGTGCCAAAACAGCCTACTGAGGGACTCCTTGTAGCCTGGGAGAAGTCTGCTTCTTAGTATTCTCAGCACAGTTGTATTTCAGATGTGTAGATGATGCTAGCTACCCTGTGGAAGCCAATCTATTTGTATTTAAAGTCTACTTATTTAGATGTTAATCACATCCAAGATCACCATCACAGACAGAAGCAGAATACTGCTGTCCTAGAATTGGGGTGCTGGAGTCCAGAAAAGTTGACACATAGGAATAGTCATTGCACAGTTGCTGACTCTTAGAATTCAAATTATGATACTGCCAAGATGGTACTAATGCATGACTGGTGTAGGAGGTCCTTCTGTGTATGTGTTGCTTTAATTGGTTAATCAATAAAGAAACTGCTTGGCCTGATAGGGCAGAACTTAGGTAGGTGGAGAAGACAAAACTGAATGCTGGGAAGAAGGGCAGAGTGAGAGACGCCATGGAACTCCTGCCTGAGATAGATGCTGGTTGAATCTTGCCGGTAAGCCACAATCATGTGGCAATACACAGATTAATAGAAATGGGTTAAAT
>LOJH01005143.1:0-17190 GCA_001685095.1 Ellobius talpinus | reverse complement strand
GTGTTGCTTTTGTTGGTTAATGAATAAAGAAACTGCCTTGGCCTGTTGATAGGGTAGAACTTAGGAAGGTGGGGAAAACTAAAGAGAAATGCTGGGAGAAGGAAGGCAGAGAGAGAGAGAGAGAGAGAGAGAGAGATTGAGAGAGAGATGCCATGGAGCCACGGCCAGAGTCAGACATGTAGAAACTTTGCCAGTAAGCCACTAGCACATGGCAATACACAGATTAGTGGAGATGGGTTAAATTAATTTGTAAGAGTTAGCCAATAAGAAGCTAGAGCTAATGGGCCAAGTAGTGATTTAAACAATATGGTTTCTTTGTGATTATTTTGGGTCTAAGCTAGCCGGGCAGACAGGAAGCAACAAGCAGCTCCCTCCCCCAACACTACATGAGCCTTCTGAAAATATTTTACTCCAGTTCTGCCTCTATCCATGCATATCCATGCAATATTTCTAGCACTTCTTACTTAAAACCCCTTCATTCAGTAACAATTCATGTAGACACTACATGCTACTCATTTCTAATCTAGTAGGTTCAAGGTTGTTTTTCATCTTTTCAATTTTTGCTTCTATTGCAAAACTACTTATTAAAAACTGGTTAAATAAAAATAACATTATAATGATTTGGAGTAAATAAAAAATTAGAATACTTTTCAAATTGTTCTGTCCATTTTTGTTTTAATATCCAGTCACAGAAACTAAGTAAACGAAAACCCTTTAAAAACCCTCTAATGATGATTGAAATTCTCTAGAAATTCTCTCTCTCTCTCTGCCTCCCTCCCTCTTTGTCTATCTCTATCTCAATCTCACTATTTCACATACACACATACACAACACATATACACACATGCACATCACACACATACAATCTCCATCTCTGTATAAGACACATTTATATTATTACACAGGAGAAAAAAAAGTCTTAAAGAAAATGTTGATCTTACCCATTTCTATCTGGCAGAGTCGGGCAAAGGTAACTCTTAGATTGTTTTTATAAAGCTCAAGTGTTCTATGAGCTTAGTTACTTATTTCACAAGTCATCCCCAGATGTTCCATGAATTATCCAGATGTTTCTCTCAAGTTTATGTGAAAAATTGAATGATCTAAAGTGGCTTGTGTTGTAATCTTAATGTACCCCAGAACTGGACTGAGGAACATATTAAATAGAGCCTATCTACACTGCTTTAATGAGGGAAATAAATGTATTTATACATTGTCATCAAATCTTGCAGTGTGCTTACATACTTTGATATATTGAACTCAATGAAATCTGTTTAAAAAAGTTCTGCCCATAGAATCTAAAGATTGAGCACAAAAGATAATTTACAAAGAAAATAGAGTTCTAGGTTTAAAACAACTGATGTATGAAAGTTCTATATGAGGAAGAGTTTTGTTGAGAAACTGAAACAAGCAAAATAGGGACTTAAGTCAGAATAGGAGTATGATTGGAAGAGAGGCTGGGAAGTGGAAGAGAAGGGGCAACATGACTTAAGTTTAATCTTGAATACTCGAAATGAGCACAACAAACACTTTAGTCTCATCTCCCACCAAATCCTCATAAAATTTAAAGAGGGCTCCTAATCCAGAATCAGAAGTAATAGATGGCAGTATTATACATAGAATAATTTGAATAAATAATAAATGCAGAATGTGTATGAGGAAGCTCCCTTGCAGGAGACAACCAGTATCAAACTGTGACTTCCTACTGTCAGAAGTAGAACCAGTACAACCATTAAGCTGGTTAACTGAACCATCACAAAGGAATTATACAGAGCAAATACTTAAAGCTCTACAAAGTACACCATGCAAGTTCATAGTGGCAGTGAGAAGACAAACGTCCTTCCCCCAGAAGCCAACCAAGAAACCACCAACTAATAGGGAGGAACGTGGAAGAGGTGTGTAATATACTTGAGCTCTACCAAGAAGTCTGTACCATACACACACAGCTACATATCATTTTCCAGGAGACAAGTAACAGTCATTTCTAAAAATTTGCTATGCACTAGACCACAGTGAAAAAGTCAGCAAATTCCAAAGGGTAGTAGTATACAGGCTACGTCTACTTTTTTTTAAAAAAACCAACAATTATAAGAAATTCTACTAGCAAAAATAACTGTCTCACTTACAAGAAAACTAACTGTGCATGTGCACACATACTGCAAATGATTACTAAACTAAAGCAAAGTATCAGTAGAGCCCATAAACTATCTGGCGCTGAATACCAATTGGAAATGCTATAGAGCAAAACTTTTGGGTTGAGAAGAAAATGTATGTTTTTACAGGTATCTATCTGAAAACAATCTATCTTTTCAATACATGGACCCATCATCAACATAAAATAAAATGGACATAAAACAGGAGAAAGACTGAACGTAAAAAAGATAGCCCAAGGCAACCAACTAGAAAACAATTTTTATGAACCTCACAAATAAAACAAAGAGAAAAAAGTTCACAGTACTTTAAATGGTGCAGAGACTCTTTAAGCGTGATCAAGATCACAGTGGACCTAGTTCACGGGAGCTCATGGATGCTGGACCTAGGCCCTCTGCATGTGTGTGACCACTGTGCAGCTTGGTCTCTTAGTAAGAATTCTAACAGTGGGATCAGTACCTCTCCTTGTGCTTCGCTGACTTTTGGTAACCTCTTCCCCACACTGGATTACTTCACCCCACCTTGATGTAAGGGGAGGAGCTCGGTCTGGCCTCAGCTTCATGTGTCATGCTTTGTGCAAGCCCATGGGAAGACTGCACCTTTCTTAATGAAGTCAGAGGAGGAGTGAATGGGGAGGGGTGTCCATGGGAAATGGGAGGGGACTGGGGGAAAGAAGGGAGGGGAAACTGGTTGGTAAGTAAAATAAATGAAAAGATGTTATTTAAATAAAAAAGAAAAATAAACAAGAAATGTCCTACATCTGCAACTAAAAAAAAACCAGGTATGATCAAGACCAAAGAACACAAATAATCACTAGACATTAACTATAAAACACCAGCAGTATAGAGGAGACTGAAGGATTGTAAGCAAACCAAACTTCAAGATAAATTGAGATTGGATTGCTGATTTCAAAAGCTAAGTTTTAAGCGTGTCTGCCCTCTTGAAGTCAGTAGTAGCTCTCACAAAAGGGGATTAAAATTGTTGATACTTTGTTTTTGTCTTTAAGTTGAAAGAAAACTTCACCTAATTCATCTTGAGTAAGCGCGGATGGCTCCAACATGGTTTGCTGTCAGGGCCTGTTAATAAAACGGTACCCTGTGCTATACGTGATAGTGGGAGAGTGATGGGGCTCAAAGTCCTGACAAAGGCAGGCAGGAGAAGCAGGAATTGATCACACAGAGAAGGGATCGATACAGAGGAAAATAAGTAAAAAATTTTTTTTACATTCATGAGTCATCACCTACCTCTCTAAAAAGGCATTGCTGTGTTCTGTAAAGTCCCCTGAATCTAGGCTGTCGGGGTTTTTAATGTTATCAGAAGCTCTAGGCTGCTGCATGAGCATCGACTGAACAATGACCCACCGCCTTTGGACCAACTGGACCGGCATGAGTAACAAGAAGGCCATATGATGTTTTGTTTGTTTGTTTTCTCAACGTGTGTTTAGCAATAAAATAACACTAGCAGTAGTTCTTAAAATTTTAGGGGTATATATACTTTCTAAAAGTATCAATTTTCCTGGCCTAGTCCATACTTGCAGCTAATTTTAATGTTCCAGGAGTATTTTTATAGCCTTAAACACACACACGTTATTGCTAACACTTGTGATTTATGAGTGGTAAAAGATACTTGTTCTTATAACTTTTCTACAAATGCTTTACATAACAATGCAAACTTTATATATTTTTTCCTAAGTTTTACAAATAACAAGGTTTTACTCCTCTCAGTGCTAAGAAGGATAGATAGCTCACGATGCAGGTGAACAATCAGAAGCACGAATAGGTGAAGGTCACTTAGCATTGGTGGCACTGGTAGTGTCGTTTCATGCCCTGCTCTTCCCTACTTCTGATCTTTAGAGGTTTTGACCTTTAAAAGAGGTACTGTAAAATTATAATTAATAAACATAAATATGCTAAAAAATAAAAAGGTGAGAAACTGCACAAGCAAGATAGCTGCTAATCATGCCATAACAGTTTGAAAGCTAAGCTCTGGATGAGGTGTCAGATCATTGGCTTGTGGACACTGCACTTCTCTCTGAGTCTTTGCAAGGACTTCTGCTCTCACCCATCAGCACTCAAATAGCCATTTTCTAGAAGACTACATTGTGCACAGTCATTGATTACGGTTCATCCCAGCAACTTCATTTCAATGCAGTCACCACTTCAATGATGTGCTCTCTAAGCACAGCTGTATTTTGAGGTGCTGTTGGTTAGGAAGTTCAACTTACGAACTTGGGAGGACACCATGAGGCCTATACCAAGACCCTTGCAGACTTCAAAATGAAAAAGGGAGGAATCAAAACACGTGTCAGGAGCGTGGCTGACAAAACAGTACAAGGCAATAAAAACTTATTTGAAAAGCATTCAAAATACTGTATTCACAAACTTGTGTGGATGCTTATCAAACAGTTTAAAATAATTTATAGCTCTTCACTCAAACTCAGCCATAATTGTCTGTTTTCCAGTCTGTGGTATATACAAGGGCATTATGGGAAAGCATTTAGGACATATCTAATGCTGTCCTTGTCAGTGCTTTCCACACCCTTACTCTCACCGTTCTGGAATCCTGTGCTTAGCACAGCTGTTCATCAGAAGACAGGAGACTTGTGTCCCTCTTTCCCTCAATACTCGGGTTCCTCAAAGACCTCACTCCAGGGTCTGGGTAACAGGATACACTGCACACCACTTGACACCAAGAATGTGCTAAACCAATATTAACTACTCTGGGACAATATAAACAAGATGAGGAGTTGCCACTTTAGACGTGTAAATGAAATCTGTTTTCTTTGGAGACAAATAAAGGAGCCATGTAGTGAGGTATTTTAGAGACTCATGAGAAAAACACGAAGAAGCTCATTTAAAGCTCATTTTAAAGTATCAGGGAAATCCAGCCTGTAGCATATGTAAAATGCTTTGAAGATGTAGAATGATGTCTGTACATTGAAAAAAAAAACCTTGGCAGAGAGGAAAAGACACTGAGGACATAAAACCAGATGGAGTGTGAAGAACATGAAAAAAACTGAAAACTAAGCCAGCCAGAATGCAGTTTTTCAGAAACAATGGGTATGCTTTGTTGTTATTTAAAATGACCTGACCAAAAATTTCAACTTTAATAAAAGAAAAACAAAAATACTTGCGTCTAATTTACGAATTTTTTTTTATTTAGAAGAAAGCTGATTAAAATTATACTAATAGTTTTATACATTATACTTTCTCCTAGAAATCACAACTGGACGGTCTTCATCAGTGTGGATAGCTTTGAAAGGCCCTGAGCAATCTGTAGTTTTGTGAGGCTAGAAGTCCACGTAGGTAGTTTCTCTGTGGAATATTGCTCTTGATATCAGTATGTTACACTTTTTTCCTGCCTCATGAAACTATTATAGAATACCTATATTTATCTGGATAAGCTCATTATTATTGGGCATGATTCTTCTCTCATTTTATAGTCACGGATTGAAACAATTCAAAGGTAGATACTGTAGGAGAATAGCTTGTTTACAATTAAAACCTGGCTGCCATTTAAGATCTTCTGCTCAGCTCTACATTAGGTATAAGATAATATATAAGTCATATAATTTCTTTACATTTTCTTGAAGTATAATGAAGATATTCATTATTTTGCAGTCTGATGTAATGAGGATCAGAGTAGAAAATGCAAATAAAACACTTAAGTGTATGTGATTTAACTTATTATTTACTTAACGAAACCCACATTTGGCTATCCTCAGATCACTGACTTGCATCCTTCAAGTCAAATCATTGAAAGAAGATGCCTACGCTCTGCATATACTGCTCAAAGAAACTGGAGCAAATATGCCATTCCTGAGATTTGATTGTATGTGGAATGATAGTCGAAATTTAAAGTTGGCAAACACTCAATGGATTGTGATTAAGCATATTCATAGGTATATAGATGAGAAGACTGAAGCTGAGAGGCGTAGTTTGCCTAAGATCAGTATATTCTGAAATTTTGTGCAGTACTTAAAAGCATTTTATGCAATGCTGTTGGGACGAGTCAGTGGCCATATTCTCCTGCAGTTCAGATCTTGACAACTTCAAAGCAAAGGTCAGCAAACTGTGTGGATTTGTCCCAGGTGATAGATGCAGTCTCCTGCCTATCTGTGTCATTTTTAATGTAGCCTAGCCTACCTTTGAGGCATCAGCACAGCTATCCTTAGTTTACAGCAGAGATCTTATGGGTCAGGAGCCTGAAATGTTCACTGTGCAGCTCTGTGAACCTGCTTTAAGGTGATGTTTTTTGAAGATCCGCTTCATGCTGTCTTTAAAGCAGGTTAATGTCATCCATTGCCAGCATCTGGATTCTCAAGACAAGTATGTCATGAGAAAGCCACATGTGAAGACGGTCTGTTTTCTTACCGTACTCATTGCTTCTCATCACGCCTTGCCTGCTGACAGTGAGGCAATGCGAGTTAGCACGTTCAGCTTGTTTTTCTGAGAGTTCAGCCAGTCCACTTCTAATGCCTGAGTGGTGAATTACTCAGAGGTCCCAGCGTAAGGCAACCTTTGTATTGGGATCCTATTACACAGCCGGGAAGGTCCGTGGAATGCAGGGCATTGTGTGAGTGTGCTTGTGTGTCCCTACTGCAGTGTGTCTCCACCAAGCAACAATGTGGTGTGGGCTGAAGCTACTGTAAGTCTGTGGAAGTGATATTAACTGGGAACTTCGTTTTGGCCGTCATCGTACAGCATGTCACTACTTTGTTACCTGACTCCTAAGTTTTGTCAGCTGTAGCTGGGTGTCTGTGTGGAATGTGCCCAGCGCTTCATGAGACCAGTCTCTGAGGCTTCCACACAGGCTAACATTGCTGGGAGAGGTCATTTGTTTGTATCTCCTGTATTGGTGGAGTTAATGTAAGCCCTTCCATGAAAATGAGGGGGATTGCAATAGAGGAAGTGTGCACTCTGGATGTTTGATTATAAAATTGATGATATAAAATAAAATGTGCTCATGAATCTCTAACTATTGCTTTTTATCTCATACAAAATTATGATAGTTTTCTTCGTGTGTTTTTTACCCCCCTTACTGAAAGAGAAAGGTTGTGACACCCTTGCTCAGTCCCCTAACACATATATACTTCATAGAGCGACAGAGTGTGTGAAAAAGAGAACTCGGCAGGAACCAGAAGCAAGGAAGACCCTCCGTCCCAAGTGGTTCTCTTTCACTTCCCTGCTGCTCGAATTCCCTTCACATAGCCTCACTCCGCGTGTACACAAGTTTGCACTTGTACTTTAGGTCAGGTTTATTGCTGACACAGTGCAGTCCTTCACTGGCCTTCATGATTCTCTTGTTCCTGTGGTGACTGTCATGGGTGCAGGATAAACAACGTTCAGATTCATTCATATACAGGAGGGTTTTTATGTGCTTTAACACGGTAGCTTCCAAAACTGAGAAATGCTTCTATTTTGTATTAAAACTATTGGTGACATCAGAAAACATGACAGAGCAAAGGACTGTGAAGCAAGAGGACAAGATGGCTACTCAGCAGACAAAGGTCCTTGCTGATGAACTGACAGTGATCCTCCACTTGCTCAGTGTTGCACACACGCATCCTCCAACCCACAAACAAAAGAATAAATGTAAATAAAAAATATGAAGAGAGGTGTGCAGAAGAGAGGATTCAATGTTCTGATCGAGGACCAGCAAAAAAAGGAACTTAAAAACCAATCCTCTTAGTATCTTATGAGTTTCATCCCAGCAAGCATGGAAGCCTTAACAATATTCTTCTGGGTTTCTTGCTTAGCTGTTTAACTACATGAAAGCCTGTCTCTGAGACCCCCCTGGGAGAAGGAAAACCTTCCCTGTGCTGGCAGGTGGCCTTTGTAAGCACTTTCCAATTGAAAGCAGATGTGCCTGGGTGTGAGGGGGTTCCTGGTAAGCTAGCAGGGAGCTTAAGCCAGGGAATGATTGAGTTGTATAGGCAAATGGAAGGTAAACATGCTTCATGGATACACTTTGGGTGTCATGAACAAACTCTGTACCCTATGCATCTTCACCTCCAACCTGCTGTGCACATGTGTCAACTCTCACAGCCTCCTTCTTATGCTAACCTAGGACTCTTTGTCTCTTGTGGACTTTATGGGCATTTTCTGTCAAGAAGGGCAAGGCTGCTAATAACATAGAACCCATCTCTGGCTTTAAAATCCTGCCTTCGGTTAATTAAAGAATGGAGAGTTACCAAAGCAAATAGAGTTTTTTTTCAATTAAAAAAAATTTTTTTTCACCACTCAGATTGAAGGGTAGAAAAAAATATTCTCTTGACAATGATGCTTATAAAATGAGAACTTTGCTGCAGAAATAGTGACATGCAAATGATCATTGGAAAAGGATTCGGTTAGAAAAGTGCAAGAAAATAATAACACGAAAAAGTAGATTTTCTGGTACATCTTTTCCTAAACTTCACATATCTATATCTATTTAGTACCTTTCCCCATCTGAAAGAAATCTCAATGAAGCCCTTTGGTGACTGCTACGCTATCAATGTTCTGTGATGTTGCCTGGAAAGAAGAGTGAATTTGCTTTGTGCAAAGTAGAATTTAATTAAAATTTTAAAGTACAAAAGCCATGAAGACATTTCTTCCAGTAGTTCAAGTTTTAAAAAATACTGGATGACTGCACAGTGTCAGTTACTAATTGTCCATTAACAGAAAGAAAGTATCTTAATCCCAAACCCCAGATAGTTTCAAAATTGGAGCCATACCTCATGAATACCAATGAAGAGAAAGGTCAGATTAATCTTCATTCAAGCAGCTGATTATTGAACTCAAATTTCCGGCAGAGATTCCTAATTGTTTCCCAACTCACAGCCATACATGGTGAATTAGTTTTGCTTGAAATTGAGGAATTCTGTTGTCTTAGCTCTGAGAAAGCATCAATGTATGTGTATTTTCCTCCAAAAGCAGGGTTTTGCACACTTATTCCCAAAAATGAATATAATCACATCAAGAGACACTGCTATGGATCTTTGTTTGGAAAATTCTGACAACAAAGAAAATTCCTCCCCACCTTCTCTCTTTCGGTGGAAATACTGTGTGCCATCTATGTATTCCATGGATGTGTTCCTTGAGACTATACATGGATCAGTTTACACATACAGGGTGTTAGATATTCACAGTTAGCCTTCAAAGCAGCTGTTTGAATGCCCCCCCAGGAGGGAATGAAAATAACATTAGGTTGTCAGGCAGTTATCACAGACTTCTTACAACCTGGGAATCAAGCTAATCCCAAACAGAAAACAAATCATAATTACACTTTGCTCTTGTGTAGTGGATTTCAGACATGACTACATTATTTATCAGAGGATTCTTCTGAGCATAGGTAGCAAGGGTTTTCCACAGTTTATAGAGGCATAAACACAAACATAGAAATATTAATTGATTTCTACTGGGCAGAGAAAATTCAAAGCAACTTTCCACACAGAAGTACAGAACTTGCTCTTTCTCCATGGAGTGGAAAACACAGTTTCATTAACTTTTGTAACACTTGCTTAGAGCTGTTGCCGTAACATCGACATTGACCATGTTATAATGCCAAGTTAAGATTTTTGGATGTTGTTTGTTATTAATGTACTCAGACTGTGCTCACAAAATGTGTTCATTGATTTGGTAACAGTATGTTGCTCATGTGATGGCAGAGCAAATATGAGAATTGGTTAAGATGATTTAACTCAAAAGAACAAGATTTTTGTAGCTAAGAACTGTCGTTGCAGAAAATGAACAGAAACTTCAGGAGCCCATAGTTTCAAAGGAAACTGTGGCCATAATTATACTGCACCAATAAAAATATGTGTAGAAGATTGATTATGAGGTTCCTCCTATCTGCACATTTCTTTTCATTGTTATCCACCTCTCCTTAATCTACTGCCCAGTGTCTTCAGTTGTTTGCAAACTGGACTTGACATCGGGGAATCAGATGCTAACATGGGCGAAGTCCTCAGTATCAAAGAATTTATGAGTGGCGACAGCAAACATGAATGCCCACAGTGACCAAACAAGTGTGATAAGGAGGACTGGGGTACAGCGTGGCGAAAAACTGAAAGCAGGTTGTGCCGTGATGGAATGTGGGTCCCACTGAAGATAAACTGTTGAACAAAAACGAGGTTAAGTACAGATTAAGGAGAATTCAAGTCTTTCTTGTTGGATTCTGGTTTCTGTAATTACCTTCTTTTTTAAAAAAGATTTATTTCTTTATGTGTTTTTATGTATATGGGTACTTTGTGTTCATGTACATCTGCACACCAGAGGATGGCATCAGATATTTGTAAGCTGCCGTGTGGATGCTGGGAAGTGAAATCAGGACCTTTGGTAGAGCAGTGAGTACTCTTAACCACTGAGCCACTTCTCCAGGCCCTATTATTGCCTTCTTAATTATGAAATCACTTGCATACAATTCAAACAAATGCTGTTTGTTGAAGTATGCCTGCAATGTTGTTTTCTTCCCCGGATGCTAAGAAGTTAAGAATGGTTTCAGACCTCAAATCAGATTTCAGGGGTGTAACCTTGATTGGATGATCATGTTTTAGCTTCTTCAATTATAAGCTACCTATCTCATTGAGTATTTGTGTGTTGAAAGGTTTGTGTATGTGTGTGATTTAGAGAAGAGCCTGACTCATATAACCCTTAGTAGCCTTGTCTGATGTGAGGAAGGAGCAGTTACAGAATTCACTAATATGAAGAATTCAGAGGAGAATGGAGTGCTTCCAAAATGCCAAGTGGGAGCAGAGACCTTGTCCTAGCCTGTCTGTACCCAGAGGGCCTTATATGAAGGTCAGAGAGCACGTCTCTTAACTACTCAGGATGGTGCCATAACAGCCTAGAAGGGAAAAGTCCTGAAAGTTAAGGCTGAAAACCTAGCAGGTATGACTGACATTCAAGGACTTCGCTTTAAGAAAAATGGGAAACCACCAAGGCAGTGACCCACACAAATTAAATATTTGCAAGTTCAGTTTGGCTGTCATGTAGCAAACATGAAATTCCAGGAGAGGAAAGTCATGGATCCATTAAGAGGCTTTGATTTTTAAAAAATCATTCATTAGGGAAGTGTTTGTGGTGATGAAAGTAAGTGGGCAGAAACACGCATTTTTTTTTCTGGGAGAAAAAAAGGTGATGTTTAAATGGCTTCTAAAGTTGAAGAAAAGTAATTAAAGATGACCCTGCCCTGGTTGCTTTTCTCTGATGGATCTTCTTTTTATATAAAGTGGATATTCTTACCATTTGGTGAGACAAGGTTTCTAACTGGGTCATAATTTCCCCTGGGGGAGATGAAGCGAAGGCCTCTGACATGAATTTGAGATGGCTGAGATAAGCACACAGAAACATGGACACCTGGATATGTGGCTCCAGAGCTGAGCTTCAAAGCTTAGTCCTTGATAAAATTTTCCATGTTGTGGTAGTGGCAAGCCACGGCTAAGCACTGGAAGCGGCCCCACAGCCAGTAGCTTAAGAACCTTATCTCATGGTATCTTCACTTAGACCTTACATTTGAGTTGCTTACCCTGTACAACTTTAAGTTCTAAAAGTTAAAAACTATGCTTTTTTCTTTTTAATTAAGGGGACATTGTCTTTAATTTCACTTCTGCCCTATAGTGTATTTATTTGCTTAGACTCAGCACTTTTCTGTTGTTACAAAATAACACTTTATAAACAACATATGTCTGTGGAAACGACTTCTACGCTGTTAAGTTGGAAGTTCAAATGAGAGCCCGCCATTTTCAGATATGAATCTATAATCTGCTCTGTAGTCATTCAGTAGGCAGTAAGAGGTTCAGTGTTGACAATGAAACTCAGATTGAAACTTGTCCTCTCATCAAAGCTGCAGTCCATGAAGAAGACAGACAGCCAAGGAGAAGTCAGTAAAGCACAGAGCCCATGAGATGGGTAAGAGTGATTTGGAGAAAAACTTAAACTGAGAAGTCAGAAGGGGTGTTTTAGGTTTTCAGCGTGGTTGTCAAAGAGGGGTGTACATTTGAAAATTGACATAGAGGAGAGGAGAATGGGGGTCAAAGAAATATCTGGGGTCAGACTGCGGCAGACAAATAACACACTTCTGGTGGTGGCATTCAGTAGCCCAACAACAGTGGAACAAGAGACAACGTTACAGTAGACAAAACTGGCAAAGGGCAGAAACAGACACTAGAGATTGTTGGGACTTTTTGGACTATCAGAGGAGAAAAGCCAGAGTTTTAAATGGTAGAGTGATATGTTCCAGGTTCCTTTCTGAAGGATTGCTATGGTTGCTTGGGGAAGAGGAAGGTAACTTGGGGTATCAGAATAGAAACAGAGAAGCCCACAGTTATTCAGGCAAAGACGAACCTATGAGGATGCTACATTCAAGTAGATCTGGAATTAGTCTACATTGTATTCTCTACACCAACAGCACATGCACAGGCAGGGCACTGACCCCAGACAAGACTTGAGATACACTGGGTACCAGCAGATAACCACGCTTCCACGGAACCAACAACCCAGGGCAAATTTCAGATTTGTTTTGATAACTTTGTCAGTATCATTTTATTTACTGACAAAATCTGCTGAGTCTGTAAGGGAGCTCCCGGGGTTCTGACACTCTTAATATAAAGAATGCTTTGAAGAGCACTTTATTTTACTGGTCACACAAGCATTCTTGTTCCAAGGTGAGAGTTGGGGCAGAGTCATGTTTGGCTCTCAAGTTCTTCAACCTGAGGAACTGATAGGTTAGAGTCAGGAAAAATGATTAAGTAAAGTCTATGTCACATTCATTTATACAAAAACAGAAAGAAAGCAAATATAGATAAGACTTACTGAGAGGTCCGATGAAAGCAGAAATAGAGAAATGGGATTTTATCAGGAGATGCACTGAACTGCAAATGCTTAGACAGCCAGGGGTGTAGTAGAAAAGGGAAATTAGGGTTTTTTTAAACTTCTTCAGAGAAATTAAGTCCTTTTCTGCACAGTAAGCATTTAATTGTCACTAATGCAAACAGAAAGCTTGAAGTACACCATTAGTATAGGATCTATAATCTCTCCCATCTAAGAAACCTTGCCAAAGTGATATTCCTTTTGCCTACAATAACAGGTAACTCTCCAAGCTACAAGACAACAAAATCCGAAGCCCAAGCCAAGGGAGTACTGACTGAGCTTGCTCTTTGCAATATTCTTTTTGAGCAAGGTATGATTTCCTATTGTACTAGACCCAATAGTAATCCGAAAAGTATGTAAATATTACACTAGCCCAAGAAAAGACCATCTCATCTAAATGAATTAAACCCATAATTAAAGTTGCTGTGGCCTGTGTATTCATGCTGTTTAGTGTTTACATTTCATCTGGAAGTCCTCTACAGAAAATCTTCAGCACCTTTTACTTATTTGCAAATTGAGAAACTTTAGAAACCATTTAATCTCTGTGTAGTAGGTGTTAACTAAATGTTTGCTAAATCAATAAGTACATGCATTAATGGATAGGTGAGGAGATGTGAGTCTCCCGAATGACTTAGGAATTCACACATGAATTCATTGTTACATTTAAAACACAAAAAATGTTTCATGATGAGAAAAGTAGGGAAGGAGGAGGGAGGGGAGAGAGAGAAGCAAGAAGTGAGTGAATAAGAATATATTTACTCTTTATGATTCGCTTTATATATTAATAGGAATAAATTCAGGACATGTAGAGTAAAGCTGATGGAAGGGAGCCTTTGCATGGACTATTCTACAACACACAAGGAGAGGGGAACACAGGAAAGAATGAAGGGTGGGGATCATATCTGATCCAGGTGATTTCCATGTGCAAGTTTCATGGTTCCAGGAGCCCATCCTACCCTCCCATTTGAGGCTGGCATTATGTTTAGAGGAAAACAGAAGTTTCTTAAGAGAAAAAGGGTCATTCTTGGGGCAGAATTGCCTTACCTGAAGTGGGTGGAGGTATTTCTTCTCTTTTCTGAGTCATGAACTCATGACTTTGATACACACAGTGACCAAAATAGATTACTTGGCACTTTAAATTTTATGATCTATATGAACTCTTACAAGGGATGCAGCTCTTCTCCTGGGTAGTTTTGGAAGAGGGTTCCCCACCCACTCGCCTCCCAAGATGAGTCCTTCAACCGGTAGTGAAATGAGGTGTGGGGATTGAGACAAAGACCTAAGATTCATTTTAGAGAGGTTAACCTCAGGATGATGTAGGGAAATGAATGAAAATAATTTCAGAATCCTATAACCACGAATGTTTGCAAAGAAAGACAAATCAATGATAGAATAATAGAGAAAGAAAAAAAAGAATTCTGCATTGCCAAAAACACTTTCAAATTATTTCTTTTTACTTTGAGGTTATTCAGTTTTTTCTACTTCCTTGTTTCTGAGTTCACTGGCAGATGTGAACCAATTCTCACATGATTGCCTTATTAAAAAAGATTTGTCTCACAACACATTTGGGGGGAAATTAATCAAAGAACCCAGTTCTTCTATCCAAGCTGTCACACTTCCCACTAAGCCTACAAAATGGAATTTCCATTCAAATAGTTGCAAAACAGCCTTTAATTCTTATTGTCTATTGATGGCCAGCTTCTCTCTTCAGTCAGACAGAACAATCTTGTTTTCTCTAATGAAAAGAAGAATGAGTTATATCTTAAAAGAAGGGGTTTTATTGTTTGTCTTTAGACAATAGACACTAGATACCACAGAGTAATGAAACAAATACAAGGAGGAAAAAAAGACATTATTTCTCAAGCATTTCTCACAGCTCTACTTCAGGTGAATGCTCCACCCAAAGTCTATCCTTAGGCAGAAGAGCATTTTTGAGTTCTCCATATGCTGCTTTCTCTAAAAGATATACAAAGCCCATTAAAATAGTAAAGATCACAGAATCCTAAAGCCAATAAACTCATTTGATCTCCTTCAACCCAATATTTCCAAAACTTATGAGTCTACAAAGCTTTTCAAATGTAGTTTCTACTGTAACACTGTAGAAGTAGTGATATAGAATATGCCTGGGGCACACTCCTATATAGATACTGCAAACATGTCCGCGTGCACTCAAAGTCAAGTCCCTGAGAAATGGAATCACTTAGATGTAATCAAAGCTTTTGGAAGAAAAACATAACTGTGAGGCTGAAAGCACGGAAGAAAGAAATTATATAGGCTGGGAACCACGTACCACAGCACTTAGAGAGAGTGGAGATTAGAAAGAATTGAAAAGAAATCAAGAAACGGAAAACAAGAGTCGAATAATTAAATCCACTAGGCCATATATTAACTTAATGTTTCTGATGGTACTAGACAAAAAAAATTTTATAGGGTAAAGAGTATTAAGATGATAATAATTTTCACTAAACCTACAGCACCTGGTGCCTTCTAACACCGCTGCCCATCTGTTTTTAGAAATCTCCACGTCTCTGGAATTCTAGTTGAGAGAGTAGACAGGCTCACAGGGCTTCCTGGACATCGAATTTCTCTTACAAAACAATAGTTTGTTGAATTACACGCCAACTAAACAGATGGATTACATTTCCCTCTCAATGTGCACAAATTAAAAAATTAAAGAGAAAAAATACTCTGTAAAGCCAGTTTTGTATTTTGCTGGATCAGAAGCATTTAGGAAAATGGTTTGAAATGTTTGGCTAAAGCCCAGTGCCACCAGGCCCGCCTGGCTCCAGACACCAGTCCCATTGACTGAAAATTTCTATTAAGCAAACAGATGGGTGAGTGGTTTGTTGCTGACTTCCCCACAAGTATGGAGCATGAAATGTAATATTCCTGGAAGGATAAACACTGTGTGTTTCATATTTTTACAAAGATGGGTAGAGACCCATTACCAGGACATTATAGAAACAATATTAGCTGAGAAATTTTCTAAAGAGATGTACTTTATCAGTTAATAGAGAAATTAAAAATGAAACTTGTACAACAACAAAAACATTAGAGAAATTGGGACAGTAAGGTCTGAATTGCCTATAAGTTCAACAACTATGAATAAAGTTATCGAGATAGTCTCTGAAATAGCCTGACAATTTCACAAAGTATGGATAAGCAAAAGCCAAGATTTGTGTGTATCTTTTTAAATGAGTAAAATTTACTTTAATGACATTTTTAATTTCATAGCAAAAAAAATAGAGTCCCTGCCCACTCTCCCACAATCTGCTCCACTGTCGTCATTTCTCACTGTTGGGGAACTGGTACATAAAACTATGACCAAATGTCCAGAATGCACATTAAAGGTCATTATGTGCATGATTTTAGTAAGAAGGTAACTCGGGGTTGTTGGTTATTTACCATGCTAATAACCCACAATGCTGCTAAAAGACACATAATACATTACTCCTGGATAGTTGAGGATGACAGCCACTGTAGTTAACATCCTTGAAAGAAATCATGTATCTTTTTATAGTGTATTTAATTTCAAAACTACATTACACAAAAATTTTAGTCTCATGGACTTGATTCTGGTGCCTCCCCAAGAAGTAAATCTCATAAATTATCAACTAGTATTTGTAATTTGAAATGTGGAACTAATATTATTTTGTGGATGTGGTCCATTCTTTCATGAGACAGCTACGGTTGGGAAAGACATGCAATGGAAAATAATCTCCACAGTGCGTGCTTTACACAGAAAATGAAGTGACAAAACAGAACCCAAGCTCATTCTCACTGTTTCTTTTCCAAAGTTCATTATTGCCATTGATCTATGGGAGGCTATGTGTGTGTGTGGTTTGGGGGTGTATGTGTGTGTGTGTACCCACAGAGTCCAGACCCATGAAGTTGGAATTATAGGTATTTGTGCTGGTAATCTAAAGTGGAGCCTCTGGAAGAATGGCAAGTGTTTGTAACTGCTCTTCCATCCCTCCACCTCCCCTTCTGTTTCTATATCAAGTTGGAATCTTGAGTGTATCAATAATGTGCTTCCGGATTCAAAAGGATGTCAAGATGTATGCACGCCATGATTTTCAAACTGAGATAACAAGGATTAAATGGAGTTAATTTGAGTTCTGTCTCTTTTTTTGACTTTTTTTGTTTTTCTTTATTTTTTTCAGACACTTTTTTATTGTTATTAAAAAATTTT
>LOJH01005142.1:14089-43887 GCA_001685095.1 Ellobius talpinus | reverse complement strand
CTCTCTCTCTCGTGTGTGTGTGTGTGTGTGTGTGTGTGTGTGTGTGTGTGTGTGCTAGTCAGTGGCAGATGGGTTCTCAGAGCTCAGAAACTACAGTTCGGACCTTCCCCATCAGGGCCAAAGAGGATGCCCAAGCCTTCAGGCTCCTGGAGAAAGTCACTTCTATGTGCACTCCCCACCCCCACTCTTAGCGTGAACAGGTTGTCTGTGTGGAGACCACAGCTGATCCTTTTGGGAGGTTCCGACTTCTCCTTCCCTCGGGTCTGTGACACTTGCAGCTCAAGTCTTCTCAGGAGGCACTTGGGCTTGCAAGGCTTGGTCAAACACCACACATTTACTTACATCTCCACCAGGAAGCTTGTCGATACTGCCAGTGTCTCCACTTAACTGTCTTATTACCCTAATTGAATGTGTCCTGGCCATGTGCAGGGCACTTAGGCTGCTCTGTCACCAGACAGAGCCCGCGGCTTTCTTTTTAAAGTCTTTAAGGTCAGCAAGGAGCCCCAGGGCCACCATGAGCTAGAACTCCGGCTCCCTGATGTCAATGAAAGATCATTTAATGCAGGCTTGCCATTGCCTGGTGTTTAGCTGACCCACCCTGAGGCTCTGCCTGCCATTCACCTCAGAGGTAGGGTTGTCTCTTGGGGAGAATCTACCTTTGCCTCATCTTCAGTGTTAGGGGAAAGATTCTCTTAGTGGTCTCTACAGATTGGGACTAGTGGCTTCTGCAACCACTAGCCCCTGAACCAAGGGTACTGTGGGATGATACATGTGTGCCTGGAGCTGGCCCAGAAGTCTGGCCTCAGACTCACTCTGTTTCCCAGTTTTTTTTGTTTTTGGGGACACTGGAAGTCAGGGACAAGCATACCTATTAGTTATGTGAGTGACATGTGATTGCTCTCGTGAAATGGCTTTGCTGTACTTTTAGGGACTGAAAAGATGGCAGATGCCTATTCCAGAAGGCTTCAGTGTGAGCCTGTTCCCAGTACTTCCTCTATCCCATGTTGAGCAGGTCCTGAGTTGGAGCTGTTGAGGATGGACTCTGTTTCCTTTTCACCTCAAGTTCAAAGCCAAATGACTTCTAGACAGCTTGATGCTTAGGGCTGAGCTTAAGGGGAGGCCTGTAACTCCCCAAAGAGAAACTTAGGCCCTGCATAACAGCACGAGGCAAGGTTGGAGCCACGCTTCTTGCCGGTCATTCTGACATGTTTGTTTTGAATGTGATGGTGATACAATCATGGGGGGGGCATGGGTTTGCCAGGCGGGGATCCCATTCTGTCATAACCAGGTGTGATGTCATAGGATATCCTGTGCTAGCCTGTGGCTTCGGGGATGCCAGGATTTGAGCCTGCAGGCCTCTCTTTCTTAGGTCAGGTTAACAAGGCCTACTGTCGGGCTCTGGTTCCAGGGTCAGCCATTAGAAACATTCTGAGCTCAGAAGAGTCTCAAGGACTCACTATTGTCACCTCTCAGGTCCCATGTCCAGCATCTACTCCCTCAATGCTTCATGATATAGTACAAGCCTTTCCCTGTTTTGCTGCTCGGGGCTGAGGTGGGCTGGTCCCTGTGGTGAATCTTCTGGTGTGATTGGAGATGAGTGAGGAGCCTGTGGGAACTCCTGTCAGGGCAATATGCATAGGGCATTGGATGTTGTGTATAGACCAGGGGCAGTTGACACTTCTCACTCAGGTGGGGAGAGCCCTAGAATGAGTTATTGTCATATTTGTTGATGATGGAAATTTGTGAGGGGTAGAGCCAGCTTCTGTCTGTGACTTCTCTGTGGAAACCCTATTTCTGAGGGACAGAGGTCTCTCCAGTTCTGTGAAGTGGGTATCCTCAAACAGAAACTTCCTTTCCCCATCCCCACACCCCACTGGTTTTGTTTTTTTTTTCTCTTTGAGATAGGGTCTTTCCATGTAGTCTTAGCTGTACTAGAACTTCCTTTGTAGAGCAGCTGGCCTTTAACTCAGAGATTCTCCTGCCTCTGCCTCCTGAGTGCTGGGATTAAAGGCGTGTACTACCACACCCGGCTAGGACCTTTTGTTTGGATGGCCAGCCACGCTCTGGGGCACCGCCTGCCTGCCACAATGGAGCAAGGTTATGGGGAAACTGAGGTGGTTCCTGCTTGCCGGGGAAGGCCAGCAGGCCAGGGTGGAGAACGGGGAAATGGGATTTGCAGGGAGCCATGCCAGTCTGAAGTCAGTCTGGAAAAATGTCTGTTCACAGCCATATGATACAATGTGTCACTTGACCCTCATATCCCTTCTGAGTGTACAGGACGGGAACAATGGCTTCTCGCAGGGCTTTAAGAGGTTTGAGCCTTGCAAAGTTCAGCATGCAAGTTGTAAATTCAAGCGAACACCTTGCTTTGTACTTCCTAATCCAGTGCATGATGGAGCTTGCCAATGGCCTTGCTGCCCATGGAAAATAAGGTCATTGTGTTTCTTAGCCCTGTGTGAGACTGGCACCCGTTTGCACGTTGAGAAGGTAGGGCTACTCACTGGATTGAGGAGTCTGTCTGTGTCCCTGCTTGAGCTTCTAACTGGCGTCTGATACATCAGGAGTCCTTGAACCTAGCTGGGCCCTCAGAACTATCATCTTTGACAAGAAACAAGGGTTGTCTGTGGGCCAAGGTCAAGAGTATTTGGTTGACTGGTACAGTCAGCGATGATATACACAAGGGTCCTGTGGTTTTGTTCTTTAAATTAACATTTAATCTTAATCTTATACAAAAGCCTACTTCCTTCTTACCTACAGGACACCTCCTCTAACACTGGACTGCAGGTCTCCAGGGCAGTGATGAGTCAGAGAAGTGGCAGCCACCGTGTCAAATGGGATCTGGTCCTCAGAGTTCGCACTGAAGAGTCCCTTCAGTTTCATTTTGTTCCTCTGACCCTGAGGCTCTATGTCAGTGGCTGTTTGTCCTGATGTTATTTTTCTCACAGTTTGCATGGGTTTATAAAACCCTTAGCCCTTGGTTCCAACTAACCCTGAGGCAAAGTCAACATGATTTCTGTTACCCAGTCCAACCTGGTCTTCAGAGTGTGGGAGGTTTGTCACAGGCTTTCTAGGGTCAGGCTTCAATACCGTCTGCTTTGGAGAGTGTGACCAGCTGCAGGTCTGGGGTTCTCAGAACTCTATCTTACGATGTTCTCAGCAAGCTGTATAACAGATCAAACGCTCTTTCCGTCAAAGACACTTCCATGGTGACAGGACTCATGTTTTCATTGCCTTCGCTGTAAGCTGGTGGTGTGCTGTGCACAAGGGTGCAGTAAATGTTTGCCCAATCAGATTATACTGAGTGACTGTTTGGCCTCTGCGTATTGCTAGGTGTGATGGAAATTATTTCCAGGAACATGCGATTGCTCTCCTCTATCATTTCCCAGAATCCTAGTCCTGGCACACTTCTGTTTTGCGTTTTGATCATAGTACCCGTTAACCTGAAATTCCTATTGTGTTAGAGGATCAGGCTTCTGCTAGCTTCTCCAGTGTTTAATGGCTTAGGGTCTTATCCTTAGAGGGACAGAATCATGCTTGGGTAGACCAGCAGTTGTTGACCACTCACCGTGCGTACCTAGTACACACAGAGATGGTGGACAACAAAGCAACTCTGTTTGAGGGCAAGACTTGGAATCAAGTCTAGTATATCTGATTTTAAGGGGAAAATACTGAAATTAAGAAACTGGAAAGCGGTCTCTTATCAAGAGATTGTCCTACTAATGAACTGCATAGCTGAAGTGGACAGATCTTCATGGCTTAACTTGACGGGCCTTTTGTTCAGTGCTGGCCATGTTCAAGGCAACTTCTGCCCTTGCCTGCTGGAAGTTGCTCCTGGTTCATTGTCTCCCCTTGGAGAGCTATTAAGTCTTGGACATAAAGTATCTGTCAGTCACAGTTTTACCTTGAAAAAAATGTCCAAGTAGTTTTTTTTTCTTAAGAAAGGAAGATGTTCACAGTTAATTGAGAAAAACAGTATGGAGCAGTAGGTGTTATATGGTCCTCTTTGTGTGACAAAGTCTTGTGTGTACACATACATGTGTGTAAACTTACAAGGGAAAGTAATGGTGGGCTCTGGCTTGTTTCCACTGCTTTCTTTTCTCTTGGTCCTAGTTTCCCCCAATTCTTTCAATGGCTGTGCCTTTTTGCCAAGAATTGCAAAAGTGAGAACACATATGTAAATGCCCAGACCACACGGGTGGCCATTGCTGAGCTCCCACAGCTGGGGATTGTCTCTGTTGGTCCGCACGTAATGCTGCCACCAGACTCAGATGGAGGTGAGATGGAGCCACTGATAGGAAAATGGTTTCCATTTCTGGAGTGTCTTGGCAGCTTCCTGGGATGGATAAGCCATGTGGGGTCCAGACTGAAACCGGATATTAGCTGCGTGGGTGCAGGCCCCAGACTTCATTTCATCTTCTCGAATCATCGCTGCACCGTCTGTGATTATTAGTTTTTCTGATGTGTGACTTGTAGCAGCACTGATAAGGTATCCTTTTCATAAACCCGCAGGCATTGCTTTCTTACCAGCAAGTATCTCTTATCTCCTTGGAACCAATATTTTTGGAATACTTGCACACAAAATGGGAAGGTAAGATTAAATGAAAGCATTTGTTCTATTGTTTTGACAATAATGTGGTTCTTTGAAGAAATTCAGTGTTTCTTTCTGTCTTCGCTATTACAAGTAACTGCTATGATTTTCACTGAAGATGTGTCTTGGGAAAACACCGTAAGTGTTCATTTATTGATGTGCTTTTTCTTTCGATAGGTGGCTTTGTGCTCTTCTGGGAATGATAATTGTTGGAATCAGCATTTTATGTGTGAGTAAAAGACTGCATTTGACAGGCAGTTGGGGGCTGGGAGCACATGGGACTGAAACTCTTGTTTTGGGTGAGACTCGCTAGGCAATATTTAATAACAGTTTGTTTGCAAATATTTGGTTTTATTGTGTTCTTCATTTTTACATTTTTCATTTTAAAACTTGAACTTTTAAAAGTCATTTCAAACATTTCTGGAAAGATTCCAGTGGGTATATTATGTAATTTTAGGTCAGATGTTATTTAAACTGTTTTATTATGTAGTTTACCAAGTTATTTTTCTATTATTGTTTTTATTTTTTGTAGTTTTTTTTCTTAAGGCCTCATATGTAGCCCAGGCTGGCCTAGAACTGACAACAGTCTTCTTTGCCTCATTCTTGCAAATGCTGGGTTTACAGGCATGAACCACCAAACATGACAATGTCTTAGCTACTTTATGGCAGCTACTCTGAACAATAGAAGATTACTCCTGAATAAATGTATCTTAGTGGCCAATATCTCCACAAATATGGCTGTCTTCTGTGATAAAGCTGAGGGTGGATAGAACCGCCCTTCTGAGGAGTCATGTACTTAAGTTTTCACAGCAGTCAGGATTTACATTTTGGGCTTTGACATATATTTATTGATTGATTGCACTGGAGATTGATCCCAGTGTGTCATGCACGGTAGGCAAGTGCTTTACCACTGAACCACACCCTCACTGTACGCTTTGGATTTAAAGATAAGGATCACAACCCCTTCCTCTCTGTTCTCATTCCTATGTGAAAGGTGCTTTTAGGCTTTTTTGTAAAAGATGATTTGTTAGCATCAATATCTTTTATTTTAGCACATTAACTTCCTCTTACAGATTCCTTTTGCAAAAAATATCTATGGACTCATCGCTCCCAACTTTGGAGTTGGTTTTGCAATTGGTAAGTCACACGGGCCTTATGCCTCAACTTGGAACTGCCTTCTCTCTAGCCGAGATTCTCTTCTTGAAGAGTGAACAGACTGTCGTTAGGTTCCAAAGCTCAGATTTCTGGAAGCTGATGTGGAGGCTGCCATGGGATCAGTTCAGGAACAACCCCTAGTCCAGATGCATGGAGATTCCTGTTGAGAATGAGGTGGTGTTGGCAGAAGCAAACTGATGCTTCACTGTTGTGTGCTAGCAAACACGTGCCTCTCTGATCTAGTTAGAATCTGAGAGCAGACCTTCCCATGCGCTTTGCTTCTGAGGCTTGGTAAAGAAAATGCAGGCTAATGAGGAACCATGCTGTGCACTGCAGGGATTTTTCAGAGGCAAAGGAGAATAAAACATTAGGGTCTGGACTAATGGTATGCTTTTGTTTTTCATTTATAAATACCGATTACCATGATAAAAGTAAAGGCCAAATCTGTTACACCGCAGTGTCAGGCAGAAAGAATGAATGGGCTATCTCCCGACCTTCTAGAGGAGGTTGGGTGGCCCTGGCATCTTATGTCTCCCCATGGACCTACACACCAGTCCTGTTGTAATTTGTTCAACTCTTTGCTTAATATCCTCCTCTTAGGTTTCGCTCCACTCTTTCTCTGTAGCAGGCTGCACACACCAGATGATCAGCAAACAGGAAACAAAGCAAGGCCATTGCTCCCGTCCACCTACCACTGTGGGCCAGCCCCTCGGCATGTGTTCACAGGCACCAGTTCACCACAGTCAGTCACCATAAACACTTCCAAAGCAGCCCATGTAGACAGGGGAAGAGATGCTCAGAGGCTAGGCATGACCATGCTCATTCAGCTAGGATTTGCACCCAGAACTTGAACTCATGTGCTCTTTCTGATACTTGTCCCTTTGCTAGTCAAGAGGCCCAGCTTGTCACACTGGTCTTTGTTATTGGTTGAGCCAACTAATGAGCCAAACTCTTCAGGTTTTAGTTTTCTGAGCAGGAAGAGACGCCCTCTCAGCCTCCACTGAGTTCTAGTACACAGGCACTTTACAGTTTGGGAACTCTCGTGGTCTAAGGCCTGATGTTGGAGGTGGGCTGGAAAGAGGTTGGCTGATAGATTTATGTGTCTAACTGGCAAGGGAAAAATGATTGAGAAAATAGTGGGTCAGGAAGGCATAACCTAGTAGGCCAAGTTCCCCTAGTATGCCGTTTCAGTGGCCTGTAAAAAGAATTTACTACACCTGGAGAATAATAATAGGTGAGTTGCCAGAGGATTGGGTAATTTCCCTTTACCCAAAAGATGACCCCTTACAAGAGATTATAAGGTGAGGTCAGACAGCCTACAAATGGTGGCCTAATAAAGACTCAGAATCCGGAATTCCACTCCTCTCTCTGAACCCTTCTGCTTGCTATCCACAATGAAAGGTTTGCTGTCAGGAGTCTGGCACAGATGAGCAAGTAGCAATGACAGAAGGAAAGAGCTGGCAATGGACTGAGTTCAGGACACAATCCCTAGCATTCAGCTTGTATCTGGTCCATACCACTTTTCCACACACTGTGCCTTGCCTATCCACAGGGATGGTGGATTCCTCCATGATGCCTATCATGGGCTACCTGGTGGACCTACGGCACGTGTCTGTTTATGGAAGCGTATATGCCATCGCAGATGTGGCCTTTTGTATGGGCTATGCTATCGGTAAGAACATGCTGGCTTTCAAGACACCTTTTATCTTAATGCAGGACAGACAAAACCTCCCAGACATAAAGAAATCTTTACATTTTCTGGCAATAAGACATTTGGAGAAAGTGTAAATTTTCTGTTTCCCCAAAGGTCCTTCTGCTGGTGGTGCCATTGCAAAAGCAATCGGCTTTCCTTGGCTCATGACAATTATCGGGATAATTGATATTGTTTTTGCTCCACTCTGCTTTTTTCTTCGGAGTCCACCTGCTAAGGAAGAAAAAATGGTAAGAAAGCTGGTGTGTGTGTGTGTGTGTGTGTGTGTGATAATTTTGGTATGGCTATCTGGATAGTTTCTGCATAGTTCAATTCTAAACTACATTTCTGCTCCTTTCTGATAGAAGGCTCCAAGCAGAAGCAGTGAGAGTTCCTTTTCAGTCATTAACACAGTAACTTCTTTCATTCATATTATTTTCACAGTTATTGCTTTTAAGCTTCATGTTCATGAATTGGAAGAATAAGATTAATTTTTGTATTTAGATTAACATTGTATAATTCTCGCCAATTAAATATAACCCTGGGATAATTCATCTCATTGGTTATGGTTCTTGAAAATCCTCCTGCTTTCTAGGATGTGATTCCAGTTGCTTTTCTTCTATCGCTATAGCACTTAGTGATAGCTGGTATCTTGGTCCAGCATAAGAGTCTGGAAATGTCTTTAGTCTTTGTGAAAGATGGTCATATTTACACCCTGGGGCACACATGTGAGTGCAAAGAACTATTTAGTTCTTATCTTCGTGATTAGAATCACGGCCATGGTCAAGCTATAGAGAATAATGTGCTTCTTTTTCGAACAAGTTCAAATTATTGGCTCTAAATCTGAAGTGGGAGGTGTATAAGTCTCGTGCCCTTTCTAAGGTGTTTTTACCTCTCATCCTCTGTCCTGGCGGGGGACAGACTAAAGTATCAGATACTGGTGTTGTTTAGTTGAAAGGAGACTGTCTGGACGAAGGAGAAGCCCACGGGAGGTGGTAGTGTTGTGTCCAGGTACAGATCTAAGGCTTCTTTGTCACATTCTTTGGAGTGGATCAGAGGAGATTTCTGTAGGTTTCCTTTCTCCGATATTGTTGATTGAATCTGGGGCTTTGTGTGCTCCAGGCCAAGTACTGCACTTTTGTGTTTCATTTCTAGCCCTCTTTCTATGTTTAAAAATGTTTCATCTTGAGATAGGGTCTCATTAAGTTGCCCAGGCTGGCCTTGAGTTTACTCTGTAGGAGACAAGACAGGCCGGGAAGTTAGGATCCTTCCTGCTTCAGTCCAGGAGCAGCTGGCATGACAGGCCTGTGCCACTAAGCCCAGCACAGAAGAGCTTTCTGACAAGAACAGGTCTTAGTATTTTATCATTTCTTGAACTACTCTTGATGGTTTCCTCCAAAAGCAAATTTAAAGACAGAACCAAAATTTAGATTGTGTAACCTATGTTTGTCTGAGGCATTTCACATTCACCTATCCATTTACTGTAGCTTAAAAATACATCGATCTCTAGCCACTGACTTTGTGCCCGGAACTATACAGGCTTTGACTAGAGACTAGTTTCTCATGGATGGGCTCCTATGTAGCATGAATTCTAATTGTTCTTAATAAAAATTTGGAGTCAGATATTAGGGGGTGAAAGAGGAAGGATCCGAGAAGCAGTGCAGCCAGCTGCTAGAGAAACCTTTTACCTCTCCTGAATCCTCAGACTGAAGGGGCGATCCTGTCTCTACTCATCCTCAGACTGCATGCTCAGACTACATCTGAGCTTTCTCCTCCCATTTATAGTCCTCTCTCCGCCCAGCCTTATCACTTCCCACCTCAGCCTTTCTAGTGCTGGGATTAAAGGTGTGAGCCACCACTGCCTGTTTCTCTTTTAGACTGGATCAATCTTGTGTAGCCCAGGGTGGCTTTGAACTCACAGAGATCCATCTGCCTCTGTCTCCTGAGTCCTGGGATTAAAGGTGTGCGCCATCACTGCCTGGCTTCTAGTGGCTTGGTTCTGTACTCTGATCTTCAGGCAAGCTTTATTTGTTAAAAGCACAAGATGCTCCACACTCATATGAAAGGGGGGTGATGCGGAGATCCTTGGGTGGAAGTGTGGTTCCTTCACTGACTTCTTGATTCTACCCTGGTTGTGTGCATCACTGTGGCACCTCTGCTGACCTGAGCCCATATCCTTCAGAGTGGATAGAAGACTCCCCACACAGCGCTGGAAACCTGTCTTTCTGTGGCCACATTATCAATAATTTGATTAAGGCTGAATGACGGTTACTCCCAAACCTTTTTGACTAAAGAAATTGAATTATCAGTAAATGTTTCTGTCACCAGGGAGACAGTTAAGACTCTTAGAGATGGTGAAGGGCTGGCATGGGCCTGGGGGCAGCTGCACTGGCTCCCCACAGTTTTCTCCATTGCACTGGGAAATGGTAACGCCTCACAAAAGTGTTGTTAGACGAGAGTCTCGCAGTGACTGTCCCCAGGGTCACCCATGCACCATTCCTGCTGCACTGAAAGCAGTGTTCTCTGCTCACCCGGTAGCACCCTAACATCTTCGCTCTTCAAGGCAAGAGCTTCCTTTCCCCTACCCAGATTCTGCTGGGTGGGCGACCAGCACCAAGACAGCAGACGTTAGTGGCTGTTGTGTTATCTATACCTGTGGCTTCCTGCATGCGCTAGTAGAGGAAATGAAGAAGCATGGTAGGAGGTATTTGTCTAGCCAGTCACCATAGTGTTTTGAAAAATGGTGATAGAAAGCCAGTTTTTTCTTCACTTAAACCAGTGCTTTAGTTCATTTAAAAAAATACTGAAGGAAGTGTAGGAGACAATTTTGAAAGGCAAAGCAGTAAGAATGACAGGTTTCAGGGTCACTTCACTACAAAATGTCAAAATTCTTAACCAGTGCCCATTGAAATAAATCATTAAGTCTTCACAATGTGCATTTCTGTCTATAATTAATGCCCGTAATTGACTGGCAGTGGTAACATCTGAGACGGTGCCCAGCAGGTGATGTTTGTTGATTGTGCAAGCAGAGAGTGGGTGGAAGCCAGAAGCCTCTAATGATAAGGGGGAATGTGGCAGGGTGTGTGCCATGAGGGGGAATAGATCACCACTCACTCAAGAAACCCCAGCACACACAAGTGCTGAGGTACAAGATCATGAGCCACCAAGCGTCAGACATGGGGGACAGAAGGCATTCTACCCCAAGCAAAGTATTCTTTCATTAAGTACTTTCTGCAAGCACTAGTCCTGCAGTCATGTGTGAGAGCCACCTATGCATTGTGTTTTGTAGGTTTATTAAACTAACAGCAGTTCTGTGAACTGGTTGTGAGCACCACAGCTTTTATTCCATCCATATTTTTTGTTTGAAAAAATAATGTTCTGATGCTCGATCTCTGTAAAATGTAAGGCGTATCAACACTGCCATTTGAGGAGCACACCCATCATAAGACAATGACACAGGACCCTGACTTCTCCAAATACCCAGGGAGATTAGCTGAGTTCTGAGATGGGTTTTGGTTTTCAAGTTTAAAGAATTATTTTCAAAAGGTAGGATGCCTTTTAGTCTTATTAAGTTTCTGTTGCTAAGGCAGGAAAGGAAGTGGTCTATGGATAGCAGATACCTTTAAGTGTATAAGGTGTGTAAGGTCCTTCTACTTTAGACCCCAGTTCAGTGCTGAGGAGATAGTTCAATAGATAAAACTGCTTTCCACAGAGGATCCAAGTTCATATCCCCAGCACCTACGTAAATGTCAGGCAGATGTAGTGGCCCACCTGTAACCTCAGCGAGGAAGACAGAGCAGAGGATCCCTGGAGCAACCTGGCTGGCTACACTAGCCAAACTGGCAAGCCCTGGGTTCAAATGAGAGAGCCTTCCTCAATACATGAAGTGAAGCATGAAGATACCTGATGTCAACTTCTGGTCTTTACAAGGGCATGCACACACACACGTACCCCACACATGTGAAAGTCTACACACATATGCATGCACAGCACTCCATTACACATAAAATACACTTAAAAAGGATTCTTGTCCATGGGCTAGATGAGGATATACATGGGTGTACATTATCTCTACTTGTAGACACCTGTCCCTTTTCTGGGCACTTACCCAGTGTACATAATGAATTGCTTTTTTTCTAGTTAAGAAAAACAGAATGATTCTATTGGAATGCTCTCAAGTCTGAGATTGGAGCGCCCACCTCCTGAGTGCATTTACTGATTCACCAGCCCAGCACTGAATTTTTGTTACTTTTCTACTTCATTTGGTCTGTTTTCTCCCCCACCTCAGAGACCCCAGTTTTGCTCTGTACAGTGATGGGAGTTAGGTATATAACAGAGGCTTGGATATATCTAGGCTTTGCCGTGCCTTTGGTCCCAACCCTCTTCTCTCCACTTCTGCTCCCCTGTGGTATGTGGAGTGCTAGCCTAAATCCCCTGCCAGCTTCATGGGCCACTGGGCACTTGTCCCTCATGTACCTGTGTTACCTGCTCAATGCTGTGTGCTTCTTTTTTCATGGCACACTATCTGGCATATTTAACCATGTATAATTTTTTTTAAAAAGTAAAACTACTGCCCAGCAAAGATTTTGGGGGAAGACATGAAGCTAGGTTGTAGATGCCATGAAACAATATTCATGAAAAAAAGCTGCCTGAAATACACAGGCTATCAGCTGTATTGAAAAGTTCTGATCACCGTATCTTCATGATAATCAGTCGGAATGAACTCTGCAGTACATTGCTGTGTATGTGTGGGTGTGCATGAAGTGTGCACGTTCAAGTAATCCATGCATATAGAGGCCCAAGGACAACTTTGGGTGTTGTTCCTCAGGATCTGTGTCTATCTTGGTTTTTGAGTTTCCTGCTGGCCTAGAGCTCACCAAATCTTGTTGGCTGTTTCATTTCTGTAATGCAGGGATAAGAAGTGTATACCATCACACTGGAATTTTTAAAATGTGAGTTTTAGAGACTGAACTCAGGTCCTCATGCTTGCGAGGCAAGCACTTCTTTACCCATTAAGGTATTTCCCTAATCCCAGTGCAGCTTTTAAAGACAGGATCCTGGCTGGTCTAGAACTCTGTAGATCAGGCTGGCCTCAAACTCAGAGATCCATCTGCCTTGCTTCCTGAATGCTGAGATGAAAGGGTGCTACCATGCCCAGCAACTCCCAGGTTTTTTTTTTTAATTGAGTATACATTCTGTGTTCCAGTCCTGGAGTTCTCAAGATTACCTATAGAAGTGAATGGTGAGTGCAGAGATGACGGTGGTCGTGAATAGGGCAGTGCTGGTCACTCTCTTTGATGTAGCTTTGCTGCCTGTGGACCAGGTAAAGATCAAGGCTCGTGCCTGGTGCTCCTGGCTTTGGTGGTGCTTTCCAACTGCTGTCTCCATAGCCTAAGACCTCCTGGCCATGGTGATTGAGTGCTTTACCTACTATCCTCCATAACCTATGATTTGCCCATTTAAGCCTGTCTTCTGCAAACCTTCCCATCTTTCAGGATTCACTTAAGCTCCCATCTCCTCTGAAGAACTTTTGCTAAGCCCTAGACTCCAGTGAGTCCTCCATCTGTGACCCTGAAGAACCTGTCCATACCTGTGGAGTTGTCACTGGTATAGGACCTTCAGGGTAAGGTCAGAAATACAGTAGGTGCCCTATAAATCCATGTCAGCTGAAGACTGCTATAGTCTTACACCATGTATTGTAACCAAGGCAGTGCTCTGGAGGTTGTTGATAGCAGTCACTGTGAAGGCAGGAACCTGGGATTTCACTTTTAACCTGCTCCACTTTGCCCCCAGACCATCTCCACAGTGACCTCTGGGCACACAATCTGGGGGAGATTACCTTTAGCTACCAAAGGCTAAACCTTTGTGTAGCACAGGGAGAATGGTTCAAACATGCAATGTGTTACCTCAACTATTTTAATAATCAAATCCTTTAAGCACAACTATCAATTCACTCAGCAAGCAGCATAATTGGAAGGGGAGCCGAGTTTGAAGCTGGTGGCTTGAGATGACAGCCCGACTAGGGTCACATAAGTCCTTATCGCTGTCACACATCTGATCACTTGAGAATCTCTAGGGAAATGATTGATAAAAGGGTTAAGCGCTGAGTGGCATCTTATCACATCTGCAGGACAAGAGCTGGGGATAACCGAACAGACACCAAGATAGACCGCTACAGGCAGGCTCAGAATATTTTAATCCACTCAGATTTGCAGACTGGACACACGTGCGTGTGCAAACACACACACACACACACACACACACACCCTTGGGGGAATGGTTCCTAAAAAAGAGGGAGACTGCTAAGACATACCTGATTCCTTTGGTTTGTACAGACTCCCACTGCACTTCTCCAGCTGCTGTGGGATTCGTAAAAACTGGAATTTGTCTTGGAGCTGCCTGGCCTCTTGCTCTGCCACATTATGCCACACTGTTGCTGTCTGCACCTATAAGTTCTGATCTGTAGACTCAGCAAATGTGAAGCCAAAATGTCCAAAAAACAATTATCTGTACTAATTGTACACTTTAAAAACCATCCCCTAGTTATACTACACATTTGCATTGTATTGTGTTGGGTACCATAAAGTTGAATTGAAATTCACATGGAGATATAGTCTATGCAAACACACTGTTCTACATAAAGGACTTGACCAGCTGTAGTGGCTGGGAGGTGAATATCCGTTGTTGAAGTTCTTTAAGCCTGTGTGCCTTTCCCAACTTCGCGCCTAGGCTTATTGTGAAGCTAAGGCTTTCATCAACTTGTAGTCATGTTCTTGACAGGATGTCAGGCTTGGCCCGCTGTCGGCAGGAATAATGACTACAGTACTTCGGAAAGAAAGCATCGTTTTTGTGGATATTTTCCCTTTTGCAGTTCTGGGCAAAGGACTTTTGCATATACATTTATGCTAAAATAGGGCAGCTAGGATCTGGAGATGGTCTGATTATCACATTTGTGAACAAAGCCCTGGGATGTTTGACCTGGGAAACTAAAGGGCCATGGCAAAATGTAGTCTTAACAAATTGTAAGACAATCTGTATAAACGGTGACCATCAGAACAAGAGCCACAATTGAGTAAGAGTGGATTTCAGTTCCGATTCCCTCTATTTCTTACAAGAGTTCCCTTCAAACATCTTCATCAAGTTCCCTGTAGTGGCAGTCTATATAAAATGGAAGTTGCAATGCGGTCTCCAGCTCCCAACCCTTACAAGACTCAGTTTAACTTTTATTGAACCTAATCCACCCATCCTTTGTTTCACAAAACTCAACTTCCACCTATAACAGGTACAATGAACACATCCCAGAGACAACTACTTGCCTATTACCTAAAACTTTTCACTAAGTGGAGAATTTGAGATGTGAAGGTCAAGAAATGGCAATTGCTTTCAAAATAGTAACAATTAACAGCAGTGGGTTAAAACCATCATATCTTTATAAAGCGAGAAGTTCATGTACTTGCATTTTGCTTTCAGGCTATCCTCATGGAGCACAACTGCCCCATTAAAACAAAAATGTACACTCAGAACAATGTCCAGTCGTATCCCATCGGTGAGGATGAAGAATCTGAAAGTGACTGAGATGCTCTAAGTTGCCAAGTGTTTAACTGTGTTTCAGTGTTTCCAGTGAAAAGACTTGTGCAGAGCTGTCTTGATCACATCATCCATTTCTGGCAAAGAGTAAAACAACCAAAGGTGATGCTTTCTTTTCCATGGTTATGACCGACTGCCAACAGCCTTATAAAGAAAAAGCAGCTTTTCTAGGGGTTTGTATAAATAGTGTTGAAAACTTTATTTTATGTATTTGGTTTTATTAAGTATTATACAATATATTTTGATGAAATAGGTATATTGTAAATGTATAAATATTTGAATCCAAATCATATAATTTTTTAACTTACATTCATGAACACTTGGCCAAAAAAAATCTTGTATTTTTTCTGAATACTGGTAATGAGTGTTTAAAGCACACATTATTTGAGACTCTCCAACAAGAAACTAGAGGTCTGAGAAACAATCATGCAAGACAGCGTTGTTACATAGCAACACTGATTGCCTTGCTATTTAACTTGTAATTAGTATCAGTGTTTTTGAGTTAAAAGCTAGTCATTACAAGCACAGAGGACAAGAAATTGTCAGCCATCTTTCAGACTTATTCATAAACCTTTGCTGGCATTAGTTTTCTGTGATAGCCACCGACCTGGAAATGGATGGTTATAAATTCTGTTTTCTGTGTCATATCATTGGCAACAATCATTAAAGCCAACAAGGGGTAAAAGTAAATGTTCTGAAAGAGAGAAAAGAACTCAAATGTTGCTTTCTTTGAAATATATAGACTTGATGGTCTTACTGGGTGAAAAAGTATGTTTCTGTACACTGGCAAGGCTAAGCATGGTATGATTTACCAAACCTAGTTCCTGTTTTGGGAAAGGAAACAAAGGCTAACGAGCTGCTATGTGAACAATCAGACTATCACATCTTTATCTACTTGTGGGTCATCCAAGTGTTTTTCTAGAGATTTGTTAATTTTGAGTTGCTTTTATTTTTATTTTTTAGACTCCTAAAAGTTGTTCCTATCAATGTAGAAATGAATTTCAAACAAGGATGAAGGAATGAAATTGTTCATGTCTAACATTATTATGTTAAGATAATAGGGTGATCAGGGCACTTTCCCTTTCTGGAGCAGAAAACCCATCTACAGATGTGCATGTGTTGCTGTGTCATCTTGTGTGCGGAGTAGAATAGTTTTTCTAAGCCAACACTGACGCACCTTTTCAGTGTGCCAGCATTAGTGAACCTTATCTGTAGTGCTTTGTATGAGATTACAGCCTCCCAGAATATACAGTGTGGAATATGCCTCAAATAGTACATGTTAACTCTGCAGTTGTCAAAAAAAAACAACCTGTCAGTTTTGTTAATCTGAATTGTGTCTGTGTGACCTTGGACATCAAGAGAACTTTAGGACAACAACCCCTCAACCTTATTGGCTATTACACATTCGTTAGGAAAGTGGCTAATACTTCTTTTGCTTTATGAATCTTTCTGTGGGACCTTGGTGATTTGAAGTCATGTGTTTGAGGGAAACAGGTTCCTACTCAAACTGCTGGATAGTCACAAGGTCTGCAGCTCTGAAAGATGGCTGGAGAGGAACTCTCATGTGACTAAAATCAAAAGGTGGGACTTGCGCTTCGTCAGGACAGCTTCAGAAGTACTGTGGTTAGAGAGGGCTTGTAGTTCTTGCCCACAGTACCATATGCAATAATTGATGCTGGTGTCGTTTCTGCTTCGAGGGGTCATCAAGGATGACTAGCAAAGGCATGCCAGTTATCAACTCCAGGGAAAAGATAAAATAAAGCATTTAGAACGTTTTAGAGAGCAAAAGATAACTTGTTTCCAAGGGGAAGGTAAATACATTTATATGACTAATATCCTGGGTACACAAGACTGAAAATAGGGTGTTTAAAATACTGTGCATGTTCCAGAAAAAGAACTTATAACTCTGAACATTTTTACAAAGTAGAGGTTGCTTTTGTTTGTACTTGGTAATTCAGACTCACAAATCAATGGATACGAAACTTCTTTTGACTGCTGAGTGTCTCTCTGTCCTACATACACTTTAGCTAGGTTACTCAATAAATCTTCGAACACTGCGCTGTGCCTGCCTGTATTCTTTCATCAACATTGCTGCTGGAATAAAATACATACACATTGTTTCGGCTGTAGATATATAATTAAAGAGCATTCTCTGTATTTGCAGGCATCAGGCCAGGGTGAACCGTCCTCTGCCTTTCCACAGTTTGTTTTAAATGAAATATAGGACTTGTTATAGGCTATCAGTGTGGAAAAACAGTGAGCTGTCCAAAAACTGTTCTAATTGCTGTGAACAGATAAATTATCTGATGAAGACAGCTGTAATATCAAGTCATCTGACAGAACAGGCTCTGGAAGATCTAGAAATAAGGATCATTTTGAGTGGGGTAGACATGGTAGTTTCCAGGATTAGGGTGGCATGCTGTTTTACTCAGATCTTAAGGAACATAAAGGAATCAAAAAGGATGAAAGTAATCTCCTTTTCCACCGTTCTTTGCTTTTTTTGGAGGGAGGGGATAAGGAAAACCAATGCATCTTTTAAAAATTGAAGTGATTTCAAACTTACTTTAGAGAACTTAAAATTTTAAACTCTATTTTCTTACTATTACAATCAAATATATTCAAAATGTTTTTAAAAATTTTTTTAGATAGATTTTACTCTCAAAGTTTTAGGCTGTTCTTTTTCTTAGAATGATAAAGTATCTACCCAATAAGCTCTAGTATTGTTGAATAAATTTTGATACTAAGAAATATAGCACAGCTGGATGTAGTGAGACATGCCTTTAATCTCAGCATTCCAGAGGCAGAGGCAGGCAGATATCTGTTGAGTTCGAGGCCAGCCTGATCTATACAATGAGTTCCAGGACAGCCAGACCTATAGAGAAAGACTGTCTCAAAAAGCCAACACAATAAATAAAAAAAGTGATTGCAAAATACTAAGATGTTGTTCATTTTGTCTAACCCAGTCATTCACCTAAACACCAATGAAGAGAACACACTTTAAATAGTACAATTTTTCTTTCCTGAGACAGGTCTCACTATGCTTATTACCACATATTATAGCATTAGAAAAAAAATCCATACATCTGTTTCAAAAGGTAAGGTAGCCAACAGTAAAAGTTTGAATGCTTTTGCAAATTTGTTTAGTAAAAATGGCTTGTTAGCTTGTCTGCATGACCAATTACATCAGGTATAATGCCACAGATGAACCAATCACCTTGTTTTCAGATGTCATCAAATGAAGATATTCTTATTTTCCATGGTAGTCTTTATTATTTTAGCTATTGATAACATAGCATGGCAGCAAGATTACATGAGTAATGTAATACAACCTTTTAAACTGAAGCCTTATCCCTTACTATGGTCTAGGGTATTTGGAGTTTCCCCTCCTTCCCTGCTCTAAAGTACAACTGTGATGCCTCTACTGTCTCTCCTAATAGAAAAATATTGCACGACATTAAAGGTCTATTTTACAAACATCATTAGCAGCACTGTCGAGCTTTCCATGATCGTGGTTCTACAGAGATAAATATTTTGAAGCATGAGTAGATTCTTAGAACTAAAGCTTTGCATTACTTCTATAGCTCTTTCAAATAAGTCAGTGCAGGAGCATGCTTGGGCATCGCCCAAACTTCCATGATTTATCTGTATACATACCAGCCACTTACAGATGCATCACCTTCAGGTAGCCATGGCAAGCTATTGTTTACAAGATGAAACATGGCTATACATCAGGCAGATTGCTTCAAGCATAAGATGTGGAGCAACATTTTAGCTTTTGGGATTTGTTGTGGAAAGCAGGGGTGGGGTGGGGATCCCACAGATAGGAAAGTCTGTGCCCTAGTGTTCACTTAATAACAGGAGAGTTAGCTATTGAATTTAAGGCTGGAATAACATTCCACACTCAACATCGCTTTTCTCATATAAGTAATACCTTTACTGCTCACGGCTTTTGCAGTTACGCTCCTGTTTGTCTCACAACAGCCCCATGAGGTGGAGTAAGGACCTTCGGAGACAGAGAAGCTGTGTGACCCTCTGTGACCTGCCTTGCTGCAGCGCTCACTCAAGAGCTTGGCCTTAAACTCCAGTTGGAGTTTGAGCTACAGACTGGACCATTCTCTTTACTGTATCATACTACAAATTTTCCTGCAGCCAAAGAGCTGTTCCATAGTTTTAAATTAAGTTGGTTTATGTGTTATCATAGTGTTACTGTAAAAGGGAAAAACGCTTTTCTATTCTATAGGTATAACAGGCTCGGATATGTCAACAGGGGTCAAGCTCCCATATTGCTATCAGTTGTGTGTTATTAGCATCCATTAGATGAACCCATTAGATGAACAGCAGGTCTTCATTTTTAGAGAACTAGTCCCAAATCCTATGTATACCGTCTATTTTTATTTTTCTTTACAATGAATGATGATGGTCTGAATTATTAAAGAATTCAGAATGACTGACATTCCTTTAAGGCCACAGACACCAAAGGATGTATGTAGTAAACATATTCTGTATAATTGCCCTCCACAGCATAGTCCTACATTAAAATTTCTTTCAAACGAAGCCAGTTATCAATGCAGCCATTTTCCAAACAAGTCCTGTGAAATTTTAAATATCCTTATACATGCTTTATTTCCTATGGGAAAACCAAAGATGAAAAATCATCGTGAATGTTCATAACTTTCATTTAAAAGGAAAGCATCAACATTTGAAAGATATTTCAAAATCCTACTGGTAACTGTTCTTCAGTAATAAAATCTTGTTATCCTCTCTCTCTACAAAATTCTTCACCAACTAGATTTTGCATTTATCCTCTATTCAATGCAACTTCTTCTAGCTAATTACTATAATTTTACTATACTTCAACCGCATAAAAGCTTTAAAAAATATCACAGAAGCATAAGAAGCAAGCAATATATGTAAAAAAAATAAATCAGCATAACATTTTAAAGCTGTACGGTTTGCTTTCATTTGTATTTGGCAACAACAACAACAAAATAAAACAAAACAAAAATCCTCCCAACCCCATATAACAAAAACCTCACACAAGTACGGCTGACAAACCTCAAAACATAGAAGAAAGATTCAATTCTGTTCCCTCAGTGATTACTGCTGTCAATTTAGGCATGCAACAAATTTGCTGTTATAATCGTGATGAATGAGAATGAAAATATATCAGGAATCTGGACAGGATTTTACTTAACATTAATTCAATAACCAGTAGGAAAGAAGAAAAAGGACAGTGAGACATCACAATACATAAACACAAAGTTAGCTTACATAATTAGAAAAGGTTAAAAATAAATTAATAAAACCCAATTCCCAGTATAAACCCCAAAACCATTAAGAATAAGCACAATCCAAAACAACCAGTTTGGTGAGCTCGTCATGTTTCTGCTGGAAAACGACCTTTCATTCTTAGACAAGCAAGCAACTGTAGAAGCAGGCCAAAGTGCACCACAAGAGAACTGAAACCTGGCTGTAACCGTGGCACGCCAGATGCATTTTGTCCCCAACCACTTCCAAGTCTAGTTTGTCTGCTACACAGACTCTGATGGGCCAAACAAGTCATCCGAGATGCTGCTGAACGGCTGAGAGTCGATCAGTTGGCTTATTTCACTATCGAGGTCTTCTTCCGTATCGTCTGTGTACTTGTTTACCTTTTTCGAGTGCTGGTCTAAAGACAGGCTCTCTAAGGTCTCAATATCTTCAATGCCTGCCCTGTAGTGGATCATCAGGAGTGTCAGAGCTTGTAGTCTTTCACCTGATTTAGCCAAGGCAGCAGAAAGAAGTGATTTTTTCCTTGTATCAGTTGTTTCTTTTTCTTCTCTAACAAGGGAATTATTGTGTTCCAACTCCTGATCAATTTCATTCTGCAGTTTATCCAGCATGAACTCTAGCTTTTGGATCCTTTCTTCTGTTGGCAAGCCTCTATACAGATCACGGCCGATTTCTTTCACTGCAATGAAAACACTGTCATCCAGCCCACCTTCCTTTCTCACCAACTTTATTCCTGCACTGTGCCCTCGTTTGGAAGGACTGTTTGGACCACACACCTCTGTGTCACTTCCTTCATTGTCTGATGTGTTGGGTGTGTGCTTTGGTGATGGTTCCACAAGATCTGTTCCTGGTTCAGAAACACGAGTTTTAGAGACTTGACGCAAATTTAGTAAACGAGAGCTAGTATTAATAATGTGCCTTGTCAAGCCTGTTGTTTTATGGACCGACTTGTTAGCTTCCATCTCCACACGAGGGGGAAGGCCCATGAGTGGTTCCTGTCCTTCCAACCTGAGGTTTTTCAGGGTCCGGTCTACTCGCCTCTCAGTTGCTCCACAAAGAGGTGTCTCAGCTAGACACTTTTCTTGACATTTTTTATGACAAACATAAGCACAGAACATACACTGGGAAGCAGCTTTTGTCCAGACTTTTTTCTTACAGTAATCACACCAAGTTGGGTTTTGGAACTGAGTATCTTGGAAACTATGTTTATTTTCTGACAAACTCATCTGTCCCACAAAATGTTCCTCTTTAGGGAGTGACGAAACTTCCTCAATCAAATGGAGTTCTTTTTCTTTCTCTATGTTAGGAACTATGTGGTGGTCTGGTTCTCCTTCCTTCAAATATTTGAAATGAATAGTAATGTCACCAAAACAAAATTTGTCGTTGAAGCCCTTTTGCATACTCAGATTGCGCAGTGCAGTTCTAGTGACCATGGCCTTAGGAGCAGGGGCTTCCAGTCTGAACTTTGAAAGGTATTCCATGTTTGCTGTAGCTAGGCAACCTAAAGCCACCTCTTCAAGTTTTAAACTAACATGCCCCAAACAGATGAGGCCTCCTAACTTGAAAGGATCCCTGCACCACAGTGCAATGTTCAGGTACCTGTGGCAGGCTTCTATGTCAAACAAACAGGATGCTCTGGTTCTTGACCACTTTCCTACCTTATTACGATAAAGAACCTCTGATGATTCCCACATCTGATGGTCATCCGAAGTGTCCTTAGTAGGACCAGAACTTTCTGAACTAACATCTTTTACTACTTCTTGCTTTGCTGAAGACTGCTTACCTGCTGCCCCATCTTCTCCATGATCCACGCTCTTCACTTGCTTTTCAGCAGGTTTCTCTGCAGGAGGAGGAGGGAGCAGCACCTTCTCTGGCTTTTCAACAGCATCCGGATCTGCCTGAGTTGGAGTGTCAGTGGAAGGCAAAGCAATTTTCACTTGTGGTCGTGGTGGCACAGGCGGTTTGAAAGTGGATCCCTGGGGTTTAGACACTGGTGCTGCTTCTATGGCCTCTGAAGTTTTTAGAGCTGATGGTTTATTTCCTTCTTTAGATGGAAGTTTTTGTGGTGGTGGATGGACTCCCGAAACTAATTTACGATTTAAAACTGGGGATATAGCGCCAAGGGGTTTAATAGAAAGTGTTGTTGGAGTGCGCTTGGGACTGGGACTCAAGGGTTGTGCCTCCTCTTTGAACTCTGTTTGTACTCTGACATCACTTGCCAAGTCTTCAAATTCCGAATCAAGGTCTCTATTTTCAGTATCCACTGGCAACCCCACAGCTTCTTCTTCATAACCTGGCTGGCAGGCACTTGACAAAAAGTTTTCTTCCAACTGGCCCAAACTGTCTTGCAGCACGGCCCCTTGGTTACTCTGGCCGACAGGTCTTTGGTAGTACACCAGGACGCGGTCACCAGCCTGCTTGATGAGCTTCAACACCTGCAGTGTCGATGTGATTTTCACACCTGGTTAAGATTCAAAGGGGGAAAACATGCAAATTACTGAAATAAGACTTACCTACACTGCCTTTACCTCATGATCATTTAATAAATGGAAGAGCAATAAGAAAACCTCAAAAAATATTTCACTTAAATTTTGAATTAATCAGCACAGGGTGCCTTAGAACTACTGTTTTCTGGATGATACAAAAATCCTGAGCAGCTGCTAATTCCTAGCAGCTTCCCATTCCCTCTTGGCTTCAACAACAATATGTCCCAGTTGAATTGCTGAAGTGAGCAGAGGCCTATTTAAACAGGTTTAGTAAGGGATAAACCACACTTTGAATGATGGAAAGCAGTCATTTTACTGAAGAAAATTCTCAAATAACTCCAGGAATTGTAAGCAAATGATTCAAATTTAGAAACCAATGTCAGAAGTAAATATAAGAAACAAGATGCTATACTATAAATAACAGACCCTTTCACAGATCTTGTTGATTAGCCATATACATGATCATCAACCTCTCTGAGAAGAGAAGAGGTTAGATGCTTTCAAGGTAAACAAGTTGAATACAATGCACAGTGTCCCTGTCCTGACTCAAATCAACTTGCTACTGCCCTCTTAACCCGTTCCTGGAGACAGCTGACTTCCATGTTCTCTGAGCTGTCAATCCCAACTCAGAGCTCTGGACCCTTGGCCTTTGGAGTTCTATCTTCCACTCCTGACCACTGGCCTCAGCTATAGTCATAAACAGCCTTGAACTGCAACGTCTCATCTGACCTTTTCTGCTCTGATGCCCATGCACCAGGTTTTCCAGTGGAATTCTGAATTTCCGTGAGCTTCCTCACGGGGATCTTCCTGACTCAATTAGCTTAATAACTTGACTACTTTCATCCAGGAATTCTATGTCCCAGAAGTATGGCAGCTTGTCACATGCACAAATGAAGAGTCACCTAATGTGCTCTCTAGTAGGTACACAAAAGTTTCACCCCAATCTCACTTCTTTATTTGTGCTTTAGGAAAACTTGCCCTCATCTCATCTTGGGTGCTTTGTGAAGGTGGTCACTATACCAGGGTTTGCTCATCTGGAATCTGAATTTTTCTTTGAGGATATTTCAAATATGTTCCAGGATATTTCAAACATGCTCAGAAATTCAGAAAGCAGCAAAATTAGCTCTATTATTGAACCTAAACAGCATTTTGCCAATCTTATTCCTACTACTACCATTCTCCTATTATTAAAACTATCATAAATTCAAATGAATTATAATTAATTTAAGAAATACCAATTAACGTAGGGCAAAGTTTATGAAAAGTTTATGACTTTTAAAAGAAATGAGTTACTAAAATATACTGTAGGACTTGAATTTGTGTGCAATGGTTGAGACAAGGAATGTATTTATTTACATGGGGAGGGGCACTAAAAACGGTTTCTATGGCACTAGAGAGATGGCTTCAGCAGTTAGGAGTGCTTCTCTTTCAGAGGACGGGGTTTGATTCCTAACATCCACATTGTGGTTCATAACCTCTGTACCTCTCATTCCAGGAAAGATGACTCCTCCTATTGGCTTCTGCAGATGCTACATGCATGTGGTGCATGGATATACATGCACATAAAACATGCATACACATTAAATAAAAAATAAATTTTTTTCTGTTATGTTTGAAACTTTAGCAGCAAATGTGTATGATGCCTGACTTTTCAATCAATAAAATTTGTTTGTACTTTTATGAATGTTGGATATCTTAAAAAGGTAATTTTTGCTTTTTCTTTCTAAATATTTATATGGCTTGGATTTTTTATTTTGGATAATAGGTGTTTGCTGCTTGTGCAATTAAAAACAGAACTTAAAAGGCACATTTAAAAGTTAAAGAAATAATTAAATAAAACCTGTAGGTAAGCCTAAAACAGAATTATGTATTGATGCAAAAACATTTATATTGAACCATGGTTTTGGCTGAAGAAGACAAACTTTTCATATTTATATAGACAGCTATGAAATGGATGAAGTCTACTCTGTGTCCTAAGTGTCCATGAGTCAGGAGCACTAAAACAACCTGGTAAGCTGGTTAGAAATGCAGATTCCTGCGGGTGGTGGTGGTGCACACCTTTACACCAGTACTTGGGAGGCAGAAGGGGGATCTCTGAGTTCAAAGTCAGCCTGCTGTACAGAGCAAGCTCAGGATAGCTACTCAGGACAGCCAGGGCTACACAGAGAAACCCAATCTTGAAAAACAAATAAACAAAACAAAAAAGGAAAACACAAACCAAATAATCAAAAAGTAGAGAGAAATGCAGATTCTTAGACCCTACACCAAGTTTTCTGAATCAGAATGACTTCTAAATACTAGTGCTTGGTGACTGTGGTATGAAGGGCACTGTGCATGCCACAATCAGAGGGATTTCCACAGGAAAATGCTTACTTCACTGACCTCCAGGTATGTAACTAAATTGTTTTCATTATCTCAATGTCAAGATGGATTTGAATCAAAGCAGAGTTTCTCTACTATAACCAAGGATAATTACTTTTTTACTGGGACCTGCCCTACTTTATTATCTTAGCCTGAAAGAACACAATATTCTTAAAAGAATAATTATACCCAGTTTTATGTGTTCAAAGCCTACAATATGTGGGCCAGGTACTATGAAGTCTGAAAAGGCCTGGATTAATCTCTGCTGCTGTGCACAGATGAGTTCTACTGTTAGGTATATACACTCAGGCAAATAACTTGCCTCAATTTTTATTTTTATTATTTACAACAATCCAGCTGATGCAGTATGCAGGTTACATATTTACCACAGATTTGGGATGGATTCTGAATAACAGCATACTAACAAACCACTGGCATTTGAACCTCAGAATAGTATTGGATGTACCCTTCCTCTTAAGCAAGGAATATTAGTCTCTCTCCTACTAATTTTCTAGTCCTACAACAAGATGTGAGTGCTGCTAATACCAGCATATTTAGAGTCATAGTAGAGACAGATGTACAAGAAGGGATAACTTGCTCTTAATTTTACATTCAATAATAAGCACAGAGGAGAAGGTGAGAAGGGAGAGCAAATTAGAGAAGTTCTAGTAAAGTGGTTTCAAGATAAATTATGTTAAAGACTTAGAGATTAGGACTAACCTGGCAAACATTTTACAAGTACATTAAAGTATATTTTACAATTCTGTTTATAATGATGCTTTTCTGTTATAAAACTAGCAAGTGCTTGTTTCAAATATAGGGAGAAGGAAGAGAGAAAAGCCCTCCGACATCTTTTGGAGTTTCTCTGTACACACTAAGTCATACTTCACAGTGTGTAATTACCTCCAATTGCAATGAGCCGATCTCCTCGCTGAAGATCTGCAATTGCAGCAGGTGAGTTTGGGGCCACGGTTTCAATTATGACATGCCCAGCATACCCATCAGTTGACTGAACAAGACGAAGTGTAAGTCCCACACTCTGTAAATTCCCTTTTATTAATTCAACCTTTGATAAAGGGTTAAAAAAAGAAAGAAAACATTAAGATAACAGTAAGAGAACATGGCAGTCAGTCAGTTTTTGAAACATGGTGACTGTATTTACAGTAAGTGAGAGTTGACACCATTACTGTAACAGTATAAATTAGCACACTTCCAGATTATGATAACTTGAAAGTTGCCTATGCTCCGGTGTATGGCCTCATACCCATGTGCATGCAAGCAACATCAGCTGGACCAAGTAGATCATCTTTAAAGGGAGGAGGTGGAACAGGAGATGATCATGAAGTTAGAGAGGAACACGCTGTGGAGTGGTCTGGGTGAGGAGCTACTGGCTGTGGAGGGAGAGAGTTATTTTTCTCTGGGTGTGTGGCCATCACTAGGAGTTCCCCATGCTCTAGCGGAAAACCCCACACCCATGCACTTATGATAAGCAGTAATTGGACTCAGTGAGTTATTAAAAATTAAGAGGACATGAAGTTGGGAGAGAGATGTGTCGGGGAGGGTCTGAGAAAACTGGAGAAAGGAGTGGGGAGAGAACATGATCAAAATACCTGGTACACATGTATGAAATTCTCAAAGAATAAAAGTATATCAAAAAAGAAGATATGAAAGTGGGAGAGGAAAGGAAGTATGGGAGACACTGGTCCTGGGGGAAGTGGGAGAGAGAATTTTGATTGAATATGATCAAAACATATACATCAAATATCAAAATATATACTTTCATAAAATTGCCAAACAATAAATAACACAATGTAATCAATATGTCTTTTTAAAGTAACCACACTTATGGTAAAACATTTGGAATAAATAATAACAACAACAACAAAATGCTCCTCATCATACTCTCTAGAATTACTGTTAGAATTTGCATTTGCCTATACTTTAATACAAAATTGGGAATTGTGTCAAAACTGAGATATGGTGAATACAATCATATACTGTGAATATAATCCTGAATATTTATTTTCTCAAATTCAGTGGGAATCATCTATGTCAATAGATGGGCTTTGGAACTCTACTTTTTATGGTATAGAACTGGACTTCTATTTTCAAGCAACAATGCATCAAACATATTAAGGGTCTCGAGAGGAGGGTCAGCACTTAAGAGCCCTGGGTGTTATCCCAGAGAACCAGGGTTCAACCCCTAGCACCCTATGGTGGAAACTCCAGTTCCAGGAGACATGATGCCCTCTTCTGTCTTCCACAGACAATGCACAGATGTGTTACACAGACCTAGGTGTAGGCAAAACACCCATACACATCATCACATAAAATCTTTAAGGAAATTTAAAGCTGGGTGTGATGGCATACACATAATCACAGCTCTTGGAAGGCAGAGGCAGGCAGATCTCTGTGAGTTTGAGGCCAACTTGGTCTACATAATGAGTTCCAAGACAGCCAAGGCTACACAGATAAACCCTAGAAAGAAAAGAGAAAAAAGAAAAAAGGAGGGAGAAAGGAGATATTAAGAAAAACATTTCATATGTACTGACTTTCTTCCTTACCATTATTTCTTAAACAACACACTGATGATTTTCTTTAAGGGTGTAAAGGAAGAGAGCACAGATATGCTTTACTAGACTTATCTGATGAATGAGATGCAGGATTCTTTAGACAACATCTCAGTCATGCTTTTTAAGGATTTGTTTCTAAATTTCCTGCTAATATCCAAGGATATCTATCTCTGTTTTTAGGGCTTTAATATATAAATTCTGCTTAGTTAGAAACTCACTTTTCCTAATTGGTGACTGGTAGTTGGTAAGATGGACCTTATTAGAAACTGTTCTTTAGTTTTTGTGTTGATAGGTTTTGTAAACTATTAGGGATTTGTTTATTTTTTGAGACAGGATCTCTTGCAACATAAGCTGGGTTCAAAGCATGTAGAGGCAGCAAGCCATGAACTCCTGGCTACCAATGTACAAATGAACTAGCTTCATGAACATGCTTACCTAATCAAGTGTTAATGTTACACTGATCCCAAACACAGACAAGGAAAAAATCAAGAAAACAAAGCTATACAGCAGTGTCTGTAATACTCAAATATGGATGAAAAATTAAATTCATTTCAGTAATATAACAAAGTATAATAATTGTAAATGGGCTTCACTGTAGTAATTAGAGGAATCAATTAGTTTACTACAGCCATAAATATTTTAACAAATACAAAAGAAAACCCATTTAGATCAACACCCATTCATAAGAACCCTCAGACAGCTAGAAATATAAGAGAATTTCCTAAACTTGATTATGAGAAACTACAAAAATCCATAAACACAAAGTTCAAAGATGAGAGAATTAATGCTTCCTGCCTGATTAACAGAGCATTTCTACGACTGCATCAACACTATAGTAGGGGCTTCACACAACAAAGGAAAGGGGGGAATATGAGGCTTGGAAAGGGAGGGGAAAACCTGTCATACGTGTTAGGAATATTTCCTAACACGAGCTCTCTGCCAACGCCAAAAATCTCAATCAAGCCAAATCACAAGAAGCCCAATTAAAGAATATCCAGGTTTTAATGGGATTCCTGCGCTCTTGGCGGGAACCGGGGAGCCGCCTGGTTTTGGCAGGCGGCCTTGGCCCTCTTCAGGGGCGGGGTCAAGGTCTGGCGGGCACAGGGGCGGGGCCTCCAAAGATGGAGGCCAGAGACCGGGACTTACAATACGCAGGTAGCAAGATCTTATACATGGACAATCCTTCCAATATGTCAATTTTGTCTTAAGATACCTAACTCACAGAGCTATTTCAGATAAACCCTAGGTTTTTAATTTACTCATTTTATACTGGATTAAACCAGACAAAGTTAGAAAAAGTAAAAAGTCTACAAAAACACATTCTAAGTTTTTATTTTATTGCTATGAAAATAATTAGAATAAAATTCCAAATTTCTAAGGACTGATTCTTATTTATATATGTGTGTATATGCCTTAAAGACATCTAAATGTGGTTAACATACATGTTTAGTTACATATTATAATTTATATCTATCTATATATATTAAAGAGGTTAGAAGAGAATTCAATCATACTGTTCACTTTGTAAAGATGATGACCTCAGTTCAATCCCCAGAACACCCCCCGCCAAAANTGGGGCATGGTGGTGTGGCTGGTAATTCCAGTCCCAGGGAGGTAGAGACAAGAGGATTACTGGGTTTTGCTGGCTGTGTAGCCTAACTTAACTGGTGAATTCAGGACAGTTAAGGGAGGGAAAAGATAAACTACAAACAAGGCAGCAAAGCAGTCAGCACCGCTAGAACATCTCACTCAAAATCCCTTTGCATTGTGGAAATTTGCCTTGCTTTTCTTAGAAAACTATGCAAACCTAGTTTCCTCACTGTCCCAACCAAGCATCAGGACAGATGCGGGGTGGTGGTGGGGCAGTAATAAACGAGGCTACTGCATCTCTGCCTTTTGACTAGTATGCTACATTCATGAAATTTGTCTGGAAAATTTCAGGTCAAACCCTTCAGATCAATTTTTTTTAAAAATTTTATTTCATGGACATTGGTATGAGGGTTTCAGATCCCCTGAAACTGGAGTTACAGACAGTTGTGAGCCACCATGTGGTTGCTGGGAATTAAACTCAGGACCTCTGGAAGAGC
>LOJH01005141.1:0-15821 GCA_001685095.1 Ellobius talpinus | reverse complement strand
CAATTTACTCAGGAGATCTTGTCTTTTTCTACTTCCCATGTAGATTAGAACTATATATGTCTCTCTTAGGGTCCTCATTGTTGTGGAAGTTCTCTGGGATTGTGATTTATAGGCTGGTTTTCTTTGCTTTATGTTTACAACCCACTTATGAGTGGGTACATGTGATAATTGTCTTTCTGTATCTGGGTGTACTAATCTTTATTGTGATTGTTTTTTACATTTTTCTCCATTAGGATGATTTTGGCTGTTGAGGTATGCTCCTTCCAGAACTATTCTCTTTAGGCCTTTTATAATGAAGACATGTTGGATTTTTCTTATATACATGAATTCAGTTTGGAAGTATTTTAGTATTTTTGAGTTTATGTTCATCACGGATATCGTCATATAGTTTTCTTTTGTTGATTACCCTTACCAGATTTTGAAACTAGAGTAATACTGGCTTCATAGAAGGAAGTGGAAAGTAAATTCTAGCTCTGAATCTTTAGATTTGAGTATGAACCCTGAAGTAACCCCAGAAGTCAGGAGTGTAAAATAGGGACCATTTACTGAGGGGAGAGAAAATGCTCTAGAGCAGTGTTTCTCAATCTTCTTAGTACTGCTATGTTTTAATACTGTTTCTCATGCTGTGGTGACCCCTGATCATAAAAATATTCTCACTGCTACTTCATAACTGTAATTTCGCTACTGTTATGAATTGTAATGTAAATATATGTGTTTTCTGATGATCTTAGGTGACCCATGTTAAACGGTTGTTCAATCCCTTAAGGAGTGGTGACCCACAGGTTGAGAACTGCTTAGAGGCCGAGATAGATAGATAGATAGATAGATAGATAGATAGATAGATGCATGCATACAGACAGACAGACAGACAGACAGACCGGCAGGCAGAGAAAAAATAGCAGGACATGGGGAAAATGAAAGGGGAAAATGAAAAAAATGAGTGTGGTTACTTTAACTGGAGAACTAGGAGGAAAGGTACTATAAAGGAAGAAAAGATACACTGAGGAGATTTGAAAATGACATAGTGAAATGTATCATTTCATAAGCTTAGTTAAAACAAAATATACAAATAAATATTAATATAGATAGAGATATAGATGGTATGGACTGATAGATAATGTTCATCTCAAGAATAATAGATCTACTAAGGGAAATTCCCCTTTGAGTATTTCCTTATGGAAGCCCAAAAGACTCCAAAGCAATGCAGGCTACTGCTACTGCCCTTCATTGCCTCCCTGAACCTTAAGATGAGAGCTTATTAGGGAAGACACCGTGCACTTTGGACACAGGACTTGAAGGAAATGAGCTGGAACACACCTGGAAGCTTCTCTGAGAATAGCTTTCATAGTGTCCAAAGGTACCATGCAAGCATCAAAGACAGAAAAACAATCAATATTCCTACCTAGCTATAAAGCTTTTTGAACCACAACAGTGACTAGCCAGTAAAATATTCTTCATGGTACAATAGTGGGCCTATTATTTTGTCTCTTTTCCTTGAATTGTTTCACTTGTGGTTATCTCTTGCTTCCCTAGGAAAAAGACTCAGTTATTTAGAGGTTTAAAACAAGCTTCTGTGTCAACTGAAATCTTCAGAGCAGGAGAGTTACTCTTGTTCTGACCACCACACTGGGTATCTTTCCAGGACTCTCACCCCACACTTAAGACTCTTTAAATACCTTGAATTTAATTAATTACTTAAATTATTTCAGACATCTCCAGTAAAAACATATTCTCAGCAAGTACAATGATGTAGTCAAGAAACTGTGAAGAAACTAGTAATTAATTTGCCTGGAGTGCTAATGTTGAATAAACAGAAATAGACTACAACCTCTGACTTCACTGTCTTTTCAGAAGTACTATATTCTCTTGCTTGAAATATCTATCAAGACCTACAACCAATTGCTTGAGTTCAGTCATGTCTCCATCTATTTTCATAGGGATTAGAGGAAGCCACTGGCTGACCCATTCATTCTACCCTGACTCAGGTATTTTTTTAATATTGATATTTAAAATTTCATGTATACCCCATTTCTATATATAAGTATCATGATGCTACTTTTGTTTTGAAGTTCTTTGAAAGTTGTGACCACAGAACTATCTCTCAGTTGGATCTCCTTTAAAAAAAACTGTACATTTTTCTTACATATGCTGGTGCTTGATGAAAAGTGGTTGATTGACAGAGGCTTGTTTTTGTCCTGAGAAAAGACTTTAGGACCTCCCACTTACTAGCCAAGAAGTTTATCACTTAGCTAAATTCTCAATCTGATAAATTTCTTTTTAAAAAGTAACTTTATTGGTGATCATCGTTTAAAACCAGCTATTTGATCAAACAGGACCATCCATTTTTCTCAGTTACTAGCAGTTCAGTGACCATTAGTAGGGTACAGTAGCTGAAGCTGATTATGTATGACAATTATGCTAGCATGTTAATGAGGTCAAAGTTCAGTACTCATATAGGTCATTGCTTCCTGGATGAGGTGTATATCACTAAAAGGGAGGCTACTTTAAATGAGTAAAAATATACCACTTCCCCATCTAGAAATACATATATAAGGAGTGAAAACATTTACTTTCTCCAATGGACAATATATAAAACCATAATATTGTGACTTTGGCTATTTTTATAAATTGAAAAAAAAAACAAATATAAATGGTGACTTTTCCAGCCTAGTTTAACTCTGTTACCTTTACACATTAATTTTGTATTTAGCAGTCAAAATTATTCCTCACTCATTTCCTAATAATTAACTTCAGTATCTGTTAGCTGATGCTTACACTCTTTCTATACTTGAAATGGGTGACATACTAGCTCTAACTGACAGTTAAGCTGGAGAAAACTGATGCTTCTTCACCCATACCAGATGAAATATAGTATGTTTTCGCAGGGCTCTAAAAGAAACCCTTGCTATTTAAACATATAAGGCATTCACATTTCTGGTACATGAAGGAAAATTGCAAGGTATGACACTATATTTCAAAATTCCCTATATTTCTTAGCACTGGCCATGAACAATTTGAAAAGAAAACCAAAATAAATTATATTCATACTAAATAAAATATTGGGGTATAAATTTGACCCAAGAAATGCAAATTTTGTATTCTGAAGAATAAAAAAAGTTTTTGAATGAGGGTATAAACAGAATGCAAATTAATTCATCAGAAGACTTGGGAGCAATAATCCCCAAATTGATCTGCATATTGGACACAATCTCTATCAAGATTTTAGGTGGTTCTGTGTAGAAACTGACAAGATTATACCAAATAATATTCAAGGTTCAAGGGATCTCAAGCACCTAAGACAATATTGAAAACAAAGTTGGAAGACTCATACCTAACTTCAAAACTTAGTAAAAATGTACAGTAATCTAAATAATGTAGAAAGTAGATGAGTACGATATATAGACCAGTGAATACAGTTGAATGTCAAGAAATACCTAACATATTCCAAGAAGACTGGATATCTACATGCACAAAATTGGGACTGGACTTCTACTTCACAACATATATAAGCATTAAATCAACGATGATCTAGGATCTAAATATAAGTAGCTAAAACAGGAAAACTCATAGAAGGAAACATAGGTATATATCTTTCTGTGTTAGATTAAGGAAAGCCTCTTAATATGAAATACTAAAATAAAAATTCAAAATGAAAAAGTGGATAAACTGAATTTTATCAAATTTTAAAATGTTTTTCCTTCAGCTGGTTCTGTCAAGAAAGTTACAAATATCCACAAACCATAATCCATGAAAGGACTTTTATCAAAACATCTGTTTTAAGGGACTCATAATGCAATGTCAAAAAGACAACCCAACTAAACATGAGCAACAGGTATGCATAGACATTTTGATAAAAAGATAAAAATATGTTGAACATTGAATATTGTCCTTAGAAAAGTACACATTAAAAATGACAATGAGATATTGTGTTACACTCACTAGAAAACAATAGTAACACCAATAATAATAATAATAATAATAATACGATGGGGCTGGAGAGACAGCTGAATTTTAAAGAGCACTTGCTATGCTTCTAGATGATCTCTGGTCCTGCACCTACATCAGGTGGCTCACAACCTTCTTCCAGGTGATTTGATGCCCTCTTCTGGCCTCCATGGGTACCCACATGTGTGCATATATGCACACACAGACATATACACAATAAAATAAAAATTGATAATAAGTGTTAGCAAGATATACAGAAAATATCGTGTTCATATAATTCTGTTTGGGTTCTAAAGTAATGTGGACACTTTTGAAACAGCTTGGCATATTCTTATAAGATTAAAATCATAGTATTTCCATCACTAATTATTTACCCAAAATATCTGAAACCATATTTTCACACAAAAAAATGTACATGGAAGATGGAGAGACAGCTCCTTGTTTAGAAGCATTTGTTACTCTTGCAGAGGACCCTGGTTTGGTTTCTGCTACCCACATGGTGGCTCACAACCATCCATAATTCCATTTACAGGGGAAAAGATTCCCCAGGCATGTATGTGGTACACATTAAAACATGTAGGCAAAACACTCATACACATAAAATAGTATAAATAAATATAGGTTTGAATAATTGTGTATGAATGTTGGCAGCAATATTATTAGTAATGCTCAACAGTCAGTGACAACAATAATTTCCATAAACTGACAAAGTGTGGCATAATCTACAAAATAAAAAATTATTCACCTGTGAAAAAATAATGAAGCATTGACTATGTGATTTAACATGAATGAATCTAGGAAGCTTTATTTTATATTAAAGAACCTAGTTACAAAAGAACTAGTATTGCATGGTTCTATTTATATGAAGTGGCAGAATGAGTAACTCCACAGAGACTAAGAGTAGATTAGTGGTAGATTAGAGTTAAGGGAGTGTAGAAGGGTGTCTGCTACCAAGCACATAGGTTTTTGGGGGAGGTGAATAAAATGTTTTAAAACAGATTGTGATAATAGACCCATAACACAGGAAGTACTATTATAAAGCACTGAAATAAGCACTTTACGTAGGTGAATTATATGGATTGTGAATTATGTCTCAATTAAGCTGTTGTTGATACTAAATGCTACATTTACTGAGTTAACATCTAAAACTTTAGAATCTGGCAAGAAGCTTCCAGAAGCTTTGTGTTCTCCTTCAGCGAGGTTTCCCCAAATGGTCAACAGGTATACAAAATGTAACTTTCTAATATTCTGACTATGAGCAAGGGAGTTAACAGAACATTAATCCTTGAAGTTATGTGAGTATTAACGAATAAACTGGAAAATACTGGATATGCATAAAAATGTACAATTATATACCACAAAGGACAGCAAATGGGGGTAATTGTGTAGTAATTCCCAAGTCAGTATTGAAAAGTCAATGCTGTGTTTAAGATAAGGATAATGAATATCACAGAACTGGATGAAGTGTTGACAGGATAACTGAAGGATAGTGATTTTCTTACTAATTTTTTTGTTTACCAATGATCATTTGCCTGTTGCCTGAGCACCCTCATTGAAGATGAGTGCTGACCTAGACATATACCATAGATGAACAGATACAGATCCAGACAGTTTTTGGGAAAGGGAGAGTATAATTATTCTCAGTGTCTTAGAGAAGGTTATCAATAGGGTCAACAGAGGGGAAAGGACACAGATTAAGATAGGTTGTATAGATAGCTCAGTGCATAGGGCCCTGGATCCAAACCCCAGTACTACAAGGCACATACCATACATATATACTATATACAGACAGACACATACAGACACACACATACACACTTTCATCCAGGATGGGGGCAAAATACTTTAGTAAATCTTCAATTTATTCAAGCTATCTCACATGAGTTCCTCAACAACTGTTGATCCTTTCTCTAATCTCAAGGTAAAATGCTCTGCTATGAGGCTATTCTTTTTACAGTTCCTTCTTGAGATCTATTCTTAAGAGAAGTACTGGGTTCATCTGATCTTCTACCTGCCAGATTTTCATTAAAGAGATTCTTTAGGAGCATGCCACAGTGCAACGAGGAAAACAAACCTTGAGAGGCAGAAAGAGTTTATATTTCAAGGTCAAAGGCATGAAAGGAGTGAAATAAATGAGAAATAGGCATAGGTAGCATTTGAGGAAGCTGCAGACAAAGAGAAAATGGAAGAGTTGGGGACTGGGGAAAGATTTCTTTTTCACTCCCTTACAAACATCACAAAATGTAATTTTTTGTTTGCTTTTCATTATTATTATTTTTCAGTATCTTGAGTTTCAGATGTGATTATAACTAGAATCTCTTGCTTTGTTCCATCTAGTCTGCATTCTCTTCCTTGCTTAAACAGAGCTCCAAATTAAAGCAATGATCATAATATCACCATCAATAATTAATAATAATAATAAATTTTCCATGTTCAACCCAAGGATACCACCAAGAGTGGCCACTGTATGTGTACAAATCAGGAGATGAAAATTTTTTTTGTTTTAAAAGCATTTATGTAAATCAGATGAAAAATTAAAACAGTGAGGGAAAAACAACAAAGAAAATTTAATGTGCCAGTAAATTCAATATATTATTTCCTAGTATCAACTCAATGAATGAAACTCTGAAGTAAAATTAGCACTGCCAGGAAAGTACCCCAAACCAAATCTACAATTGAAAATCTCTAAGCTGCATAGAAAACGTTTACTAATGATGATAACAAGCTGAGAGAGATAGCCTACATAAGAGTGTCCTGCCATGGCTCTGTCTTGTGGTTACTTTCAAACGGGATGCCAATTGACTTGGCTATTTAACATCAGGTTCTGATAAGTGGCACCCAGGAAGAACTCATTGTATGTTTACTGACTATAGAGGACAGACACTCCTTCTCAGTATATTGATTCTAAAAGCCTAGAGACAGAAATCATTGATCCTAAAGCAAAATTTTGCTTAAGAAAACATGCTACCCACTCCTTATATGACAGCTGGGGGAAAATGTCTTGGTAACTAGGAAGGAGAATGTAGATGAAATGAGAAATGATAAAATGTCATGCTTAGAAAAAATAATAAAAGGCAGGACTTGCCAGTGCCAAAGCACTACTAAAATAATGCCTGTTATGAATGCTAGAACAAAAAAGTAAAAAATATTAATTATTAATTTTCACTCTGCTTCTGAGTAATTTCTCAAAACCACAATTCGAATTCTTGCATGGGCTCTTTAGGGATCTAATTTGTAAGAATCAATGTTTGCCGCAGTATTGTGGTGCGAAACTGTAGCCTTGTTTGATCTCCAAGAGAAAACAGAGCCATCAAATATCATCAGGCTTGTAAACATGACCTATCACTTTTAGTTTTCCTTCTGTTCAAAACATATGCTAAACTAAGTAAAAAAAGAATAGGACTACCTTCAGCTTCTGCTTTCTTCTTGGTAGAAATGTTGCTGCTTCAGTTAGTAAAGTTAAAAGACTCTCTCTTGTAGAACTAATAATGTTCATGATCACACACAACTGAAAAAAGGAGGAACCCAAAAAGTTAAGAGACGCTTCCAGAATTTTGAGGTTTGAAACTCATAATCAGCACACAATGCATGTAATCTAGAGGGAATGAGCTCTGGGCTTGCCTTTAAAAAGTCTTTGCCTTTCATCTAATTGTGCCTGCAAAGTAAGGGGACAACAACAGAAAGTAATAAAATATTTCCATTTTACAGTTTGTTTGCATGCTGATTAGATCACCTGATTAATTTTCAATAAAATGACTCAAATGACTTTTCTAGATCTTACAAATGGAGTTTGTCGACTCGACTCACTTAGACAGAACTTCATTGACTCTAGTAAATTATAAGTAGTTGAACTCAACAATTTAAAGAGTATCGATGAGGCTTCAAAGTATAATACTCATCCTAATAGAGAAGGTACCCCTCCCATTAAGACCTGAGATAAAATCAGAATACTCACTATATAAATGCTAGGAAGTGTTTTTCTTCACTTGGTGGAAATTCAGACTGAATTTTCAAAGCAAACACAGAGAACTTAAACAAACACAGAGAACTACTCCTTTCCTTCTTGTTAAGTGAGCAAGTTGGGATGGGGTATCCAGAAGATGGGATGGCTCAGGTGCCTAGCCTTATCATCATGCTAAGTTAGGAAACACTTTAGACATTCCAAAGAAAAGTTTGTAGTAAAAGAGGGACTCTGTTCATTAGTTGACAAGCCTAGAAATAATTAACCATACCAAGTAAATCTATTCTCGTAAAATGAAGACATTTTATCCCACAGTGAAACTCATCACAAAAATAAACACTCTAACTTAACTGGAAAAATTTTAATGATATAAAATGAATCTTTGAAAGTTCTGTAAGACAAACCTTAAAAACCAAATAGAATACAAACCGTGATAAGAAATTGTTTCTTCAATAACTCAGAAAAGAGTACCTTTCGAAAATCTATCTTTTTTTCATTTTTGGACACTGTATTAACAACCACGAACAATAAAAGAATACAAAGTTAGAATTAAGTCACCAAAATTATGGTGCATCTTACAAAGAAATTTGAGGGATGTCACAAATGAAAGAAAACAATTTGAGAAACAGATATAAATTCATGAGGAGCATGAGCACCTCAGGAAACTAAACACTTGGCATTAATTACTAAGCCAATACTCCATCTTATCAGATAAAAAATTATCTTAAGTTAGTGGGGAAAACTTTTCAACTAGTCTCCACAAGGCTCATGAAGCAGTAATAAATACTTTTAATAAGAGGGAATTTCCCGCCACTTTTCTCCTGTCCTAATTAGAACTGTGGGGCAATATTATGGTTCATAGGTCACTGACAGTTCTTATGCACTTTACTGTCATGAGCAACTCAAGTTTTAAAATCTTCTTAAAATGAAAAATGTAATGAGGTACCTTCCTCCTCCCTCCCCAGTATAAATTTCTGAGCACACTCAAATAGCAGGACATGGTTTATGGTTTTGTTTTGCTTGCAACACTTGTGAGTCAAAATCAAAACTGGTTAAATTGTTCATTTAAAGTACATTCTTTTCTTTTAAGGTCAAATGCAAGCATGGGATAGAGACTTCTGATATGTCGTAATCTACACAGAAAATAAAACACTTTCCAAGGGAAAAACGCCCACACAATTACTCCCAACAGTCAACCAATGCTGAGAAATGCGTGAGAGCAAAGTTTTCCCAGTGTTTACCATTTACTTGCTCTAAAAGTGCCCTGTTGGATTCTCTAGGCTGGCCTCTAAGCAGCATGTTAAGTCCCTGGTTGCTTCCTGGGAAGAAATTGCACTCCTTCACACTGGGGCCCTCAGCAACTAGATGCGGCTTTTCTTTCTCTGAGAATTTCTCTCTTTGAAGGATATGGGCCCGAAATCGTTTTTTTTTTCTTGCTTTTATTTTCCTTTTATTATGCCAATAAAAAAGGACATGGTTTATGGTTTTGGGCACGTTTTTGATCGTGTTTCTAGGACTTTGAGGAAAGGAGGGGGAAATAGTGAACGGCTTATGAGCGTCATTTCTGAAAATGGCTCATGCAATTGGATTTAAGTTTGGAACCCTTAGTATTTGGAATATCAGAAGATTTTAATGCGGGATTTAGGCATTTGAGTGGTGGGGGGGGTGTAGGGGAATCTCGAAGGGCACCAATTAGCACCCTTCTGGGAGAAGCTCAGCAAAGATTCCTGGACTTAGGTGGAACTTTTCACAAGAGGACAGTCCCCAGGAGGGCTCCAGATGTAGGAGAGTCCGTCCTATAGAACTTAATTGAGCTGTTTTAGAAGCCCTCGGAGTGTTCCTTTGGGTGGGATTGCCTAGATCCCCCAAAATGCAAACTGCTGCTCTGTGCCCTTTGTCAAAAGGCGGCAATTTTAGGAGAAACTTACCGCATGTCCCCATAAGGTCCGGAGTAGTTCTCCATCCAAGGTCCCTTCTCACTTTTGACGCAACTGGGACTGGGATAGGGTACTCTGTTCACCACTCTAGTGGGGTGCCACACTTCGGAGGCAGAGAAGTCACCCTCCTGACTCGCCAGCCCCTGAGGGGGACGAGTGTAGCCATAGGGAGCTACAGGCACTGCCTCGCTCGGGCTGCTACTGCCACCCCCGCCGCCTGGCCCATATAATTGACCTTCTTCAGCTGTGAAGAGAATGTGCCAGGAAGAAGAGGCGGTGGCTGGGGGCAATCTGGTGCTGGGTCCGACTGCACTCCCTCCGTGCAGGCTAGCCAAGTCTCCATAGTTGCATTGCGCCCTGGCCGCAGCAGCCCAGGCGCTGCCATAGTCCAGAGGGTTCTCCAGCTTGATGCTGGCGTGTGGATGGGTAGGGGGCTGGGGGTGCGGGGACCCGGTCAGAGCCAGTGGAAAGTTGTAGTAGTCGCGATTCTGGTATGCTGCTGCCTCATCCACCGCTCCGGATTTATAGAGAGACAGAGTGGACGGGATCTCAAGTGTCCCAGAACTACCTGCTTCACCGCTGCCAGAGCAGACCAGGCTCTCGCTTTCCAGCCCTTTGACGTAACCTCCCTTGAAAGAGGAATATTCAGCAGTCTCTTCAGTGCCTTTGCCGTGGCCCTCGTCCAGGGGAAGACCTCTGCATTCGGCCAGTGGCGCACAAGGAGCGGGACCCACCGCGGGTGGACCTCCCAGGAGCGACGCGTACATGCAATCTCCCCGAATCTGTTCCCCTGGACTCAAATGTTCCAGTGCTTCCACACCCAGTCCCATGGACACAGACACTGCTTTACACAACTCCTTGGCACTGTCAGATATGGTCGAATTGCCCCCTAAGTAACTATCCTTGGAGGAAGAGGGAACCCCAGTGGCCTCCTTTGCTCTCACACTGCTGCCACTGCCTTTGGATATTACCTCCTGCTGCTGTTGCTGCTGCTGCTGCTGCTGAAGAAGTTGCATGGTGCCGGCGTCGCTCAGGATGTCTGTAATGTCCGTGGAGCAGCTGCTTAAGCCTGGGAAAGTGGGGCCCAGCAGGGACAACGTGGATGGGGCAGCTAAGTCATCCTCATCTGGAGGAGCTGGTGGCTGCTGCCGCAGCCCCTTGCCAGGAGCTGTAGCAGTCCCAGGCTCTGGGAGGCAGCCGCTCTCAGGGTGGCCCTCGGAGGCTGACTGCTGCTGTGTAGGTTGCTGTTCTTCTTCCAGGGCCAGGTAGCCTGTGGGGCCTCTGATGTGGGCTTGGGGAGAGCCATCCTTGCCATGCTGCTGCCGCCTCTGCTGCTGGGGGCTAGTCTCTTGCTGCTGCTGCAAACAGGCTCCAGGAGGTGATGTGCTTGCGGCCTCAGGGTGCCTGGGGCCCGGGTTCTGGATCGCTTCGCGCACACTCTGAAACAGATTCTGGAAAGCTCCTCGATAGGTTTTAGACGGGGGCCGTGGGTAGACCCTTCCCAGTCCTAACTGCACCTCCATCCTTGAGCTTGTCTTTATCTTCCACTGAATTCCCTTATCCTGCCTCCTTGTTTCTTGCTCTAAAGAGTTCAACTGACTGATGATGTAGTAGCTGAAGCTGGCTGCCCACCTGCGGGAAGCTCCAGGGAAGAAAACTTGCAGGAGTTAAAAAAAAGTGCACAGATAGTCTCAAAGTATCTTGTAAAGCAAGGCAAGCGCTAGACAGGATCTGCCCTGCTAGTTCCACAGTCTGTCCCTAAATACTTGAAGAACAGATTAAAAGATGTTCAAAGATTGACGAGGAGAAAGGAAAATCCTCTGCCTTCCACATTCATTGTCCACTGAAGCAGGTGCAAATAAGAATTGGGCTCTTTTCTTTTTGGTTTCTTTTAGCTTTTGTTTTGCTTTCGACTACTGAAGCCCTGACTGCCTTTTCATCTTTTGGGTTTTAGCTCCAAACACAGGGTGAGGGGCTGGCAGGAGGAGGTGCAGGGGGAGAACCTGGAATCAGGGGTTCTCCAGGCGTGCTGTTGCTCCTCAGTCTCTGTACTCCCAAAAGCCTTCCTTTCAACAAGCTCGCCTGCTCTCAGCCAAAGGGAGCTACCTCTGTGCAAACTGGCTGGCAGAGCTGTGGGTGTAGGGGAGAGGGTTGGCCAGGAAGCCTGCCTAGTCAGCTCCTGGAGAGGGGACCCAGGAGAGGGTAGGGGGGTAGAGGGGAGGAGGACAAAGGCAGGTGTAGTCCTACCGGACACTTTCCTTGCTTCCTCTGAGTCCTCCGCAGCTTTTACAAACTTCTAAGAGGAAAAGGCAGCACTGGGGTGGCGGCTTCGAAGCCACCGCGCTGCAACAGGCGTCGGCTCTCACTGAGCTGGGGCTGGTGTGGTGTGTCCCTTCAGCTTCTGTATGGCAGTGGAGCGGCTAGCTCAGTGTTTTCCGGTCTGATGCCCTCTCAGCCTCCAGGTTTGCTCCGGACCCTCCGGTTCTCCCAGCAGGCTGGCTCCCAGGGACTCCGAGGGGGTGCTGAGAGGTGGAAAGCGAATGCAACAGTTGTGTGTCGGTCCCGCCCCCGAGGGCCGGCCTCCCTGCCTTCCCACCTCCTTTCTCTCTCCCCTCCCCTCCCCTTTCCTTTCTCTGCTCCTCTCACCGCAAGCCAGCGCAGGGTGGCTTTAAAGAATGAAGTGCTGGTGTAGTATGGGTGAAGGCGGGAGTGACTTGCTGTAGAATTCTGAGGACCCTTCTTCCCCAAATACCCTTGTTTTTCGTGAGTCAGGTTTTGGGCTTCAGACTAGAAGCTTTAACTTGGAGTGATTTTTAACAGATAAGTCTACCGACTCTGTAGAAGGCTAGCACAGGCCAGATTTCATTCCTAAACTCAATCCCAAAACAGATTCTTGGAGTTGGGAGAAGGAGGAAGGGGCACTAGAAGTACCAGCTACCAGTAGCAGTTAGGGGCTACCCAGACAAGCAGAAAGGGGAGTCCCAACAAATTATAGAACAAACTGCAGCCAAGCCAACACTTGTTGGAATCTTTGAGACTCCCCAGTAAAGTAGACAGGAATTCTTGACACTAAATGGTAATTTGCTCTGGGAACTCTGGGCCTAACGAATCAAAGGTCATTTCTGGTTTATTTACTGCCCTTCTTCCTATTGGGAATTACCTGTAACTGATGCTTTTCACTTCTCTTCTCCAAACTTGCAAAGGCAAAACAAAACAAAAATCACTCAGACAAGTGTGCAAACACAAATGTCAGAAACACTTGCCCTGCACAAATGCACCTTTGGTTTTGTCCAAAGTTTTGTTTGTATATAGATGCCTTGAGATTTCCAAATTGTTTGCTCCTGAATACTATCCAACATAGAGAAATTGCTACGGAGGGTTGATAGACAGGTGGAAGTGAAGGTGATGTGGAACACTCCAAATGTACAGGCAAGTGAGCAATAGAAAGGTAGAGGATAGACCTACACAGGTTTTCTTACAGAAAGGCTGTAGATCCCCCCCTTCTTTTGTAAATAGTGTCTAACTCTGGATCTGGACAAGGTCTCTGTCCCAGAAGGCACAGGGAGTTTGTTTTTTGAAACATTGTTTTTTTTTTAATTTTTGAGTTTTGTTTGTTAAGATTTTATCTTTCTTTGGAGACAGTTTTTTTGTTTGTTTGGTTTTTTAACAACAGAAAAGTCTTGAACTCATGATCCTTCTGATTCAGCTTCCCAAATCCTGGGGCTGGTGGACACCACAATCCCACCTGATATTTCCACATGTATAGGGTTCTAGGGTGAGGACAAAGCGCTGTCCTTTGTACTGAGAGTTTCCTCTTGGCCAGATGAGTTAATTCAAACTTCAGCAGGGAAAAGAAGGGTAGATGATCAACTCCGTTGCACCCGTGAACAGGTGAGGAAAGGGCACTGTTCGAACTTTTCTACAAACAGAATGGAAAACCACTCTCCATTCTTTTGCTGCATTAGCTGTACTCTCAGCAGCTCCACAGCTCTCGAGAAATAGTCATAAAGTAATCTCTTAGGACAAAATGACCCGGGAGTGTTTCCACCTTCCCAGGTGAAAAAATTGTCTGCTGAGAGCATTACCAGTTGAGGCCTTGTTGCCCGTACTGTATTGTTTTTCTTTCTTACTTTCACAAATCACTCCTTAAGGCAAAAATCAAAGTTGTTAAAAATTTGTCAAACTGAAAAATGGCTAATCTTCAGTAGTGTACTGTGCTGAAATGGACAGATATTTTGAAGACTTTGTTTGATTAGTCGTGACAATTTCACATCTACCAAAGATTTTTCACTGTTTTAACTACAGGGAATTCAATCAACTATCAAGATGGTAGAATGAAATGAACATGGGTCTCAGAGCCAAGAAAACTCTTTGTTTAGAGATTGACAGTGAAAGAGGCCACTAATCGTACAACTGAACAATCACAAAAGGAAAGAGGGAAGTTTGTAGAAAAGAGGCCAGAAAAAGTAATGTGAGAAACATCTTACCTTCCAGTAAGTGAATGTGCAATAAACATTCAAACCCAGGAATGAAATAGTCTGAAGTTTATGTTGCTTCCACAGCATCGAAATTGTCTTTACAGATTTCCTCACAGAAAATTGAAGCTAAAATACCTCCTCTCAGAAGGCTGTTGTGACAGTGAAAACAGATACAATGTATTGCAAATAGGGAAGAAGTCTGAAAGTTTGAAAGATGTCCTTTTACAGACACACACACACTTATGGGTAAAAGCCAAAGGACTACGAAGGATGCCTGCATATCTTTCATTCCTTAGACTACACTCAACATGTCTCTTTTTACAAGGTCTTTCACTGGCCTAAAACTCATTGTGTAGGCTAAGCTGATTGGTCAATGAGTTTCAGATCTACTTGTCTCTGCCTCTGTGGTGTTGGGGTTCAAAGTGTGCAGTGTCATTCCTTGGCTTTTTATTTATATGTATGCTAAGGGTCAAGTGCAGGCCCTCATGCTTGCTACAAAGGCCTTTCCAGATTGAGCTGTCTTCTCAATTTTTTAAATTAACTTCTAAAGCAAACAAACTCTCACCAATTATATTATCATGATGGGGAAAGTTATCTACTGTAATCATACTATGGGCAGTCCCATTATTTGAGCTTTGTACTCTGATCCCCAACTCAAATATTGGTTTCCCACCTTTTCTTTTATGATCAAGAGACAACGACTGAAGAATATGATAGAAATTAGTACTTAAACAATGTTTTTCTCTTCTTTCCTCCCACTCTTTTTTTCCCATTGAAATAATTTTAGCAGTTGACTAGAATTCATGGTGTTCTCCCAGACCCTTTGAATTCATAGAAAGTATTTCAAACAAATTCAGGGGGCTTTTAGAATGGAATTTTCCCTGGATGTTGCTCTGTAAAACTAGAACAAGGCAACCTTTGGAATATGGTGATTATTTACATATTCTTATGAGTGCATGCTGAAATATTTCACACATCTGTTTATTTCTCTTAATTTGGCTGATTACAACACAACTCAAGGCATTCTCATTTCCTACCTGCATATCTCTTCCTTTGAAAATCAGTCTTGCATTGATCAGGCAGATGGATTACATGTAGCTTTACACAAATAGAATTTACATGCAATGAACTGTATATATTTAAGGTGGTACAAATTGCTAACTTTTGAAACTTGTTAATATATACATCTACAGACAAGAGTATCTCCATTCAAGACACCAAACTGATGTATATGTAGGCATTTTTGTGCTTATTTGTACTTCTCCCATGCCTCCCACTCAGGCAGTTGATTTTTTTCTATCAATGTAGATTAGTTTTCCTTTTCCCCCAGAAATTATAGCAATGGAATCATAAAATATGGGCTTTTTTGTCTTTCATATTTCACTAAGCATAATGTTTTGATATCCATCCAAACTCTTACATAGATTACTAGATACTTCCTTCTTCTTTATTGTTAAGTAGTGTAGTGATGAGGTGAGCAGGCCTGCTTTTCGTCCTGCC
>LOJH01005140.1:49632-62022 GCA_001685095.1 Ellobius talpinus | reverse complement strand
CTGCTGCTCATGGTAGGATGCTACCTGCTGCTCATGGTAGGATGTTACCTGCTGCAGGGTACACTGCCTTCTCTACGATCCTGGAAAGAATTCAGGAGCCTGCAGAACTCACCCTGTGGTGCTAAACCAGAACACCAGGCTGTACTCTAAGACTTGCCAACAACTTCTCTATCATAAAGCCATCTTCTCATCCTGCGAGTTTCCTGTGCCTGCTACCCTAATGTTCTGACAGTATCACAATAGGGCCCATTCTCCCTCGACTCCTCCCCTAAGTCATGCTGAAACTAACCACTGCTAGGCAGCCCTCAATATCTTATTGTCTGTCCCTTCTCCCTGGGAGAATTTAATTACCTGTGGTCACCATAGATACAGTTTCTTCTTAAGTTTTCAATTTCCTTTGGGAAACAGTGTTGAAATGTGTTTGCCTGAGCCCTGCCTGAAATGCCACATGCCATGGAGAGAAACTGCAGTAATACAAGCTGCATTGTCTACACTCAGACTTGAACTTCAGCTCCAGGAGCATGGGTGGGGTATGGTAAGTACTGTTTATCAAACCTCATGCTCTCAGCCCTGACTCTGTGACTCCTTGTACTGTGGGTGTACCTTGGGATCAGCCCCTTTCTTCTAAGAATATTCTCTTTTTGGAGGACAGAACGTTTATCCCCATGTCCCTCTCTTTCTGAACGGTGGTTTCATTTGTGGCTTAAGGACTCTGGTGACATGTTCCCTCCCCTCCCTGGGCATGCAACCCCTTTAGCGATGACACAGTTAGATACCTGCTGACTCCTGAAGGCGATCCAGGGGAAGCACAAACTCAAAACAAGGGCTGCTTCAGCCTGAAACAGAACACCAGTGAAACCCGGAGTTGGTCTCGCCTGTTCCCGGTTTACTCGGAAAAACTCCTACAAGGAAGCAAAAATAAATGAAGCTCTGCAGGCCTTCCTTCCTTTGAGCTGCCAGAGAGGACGCCACTAGGATATACAGCCTCTATTTTAAATGTTTCTGATTGGTTCTGCGTCTAGGTGCCAGAAGCTCAAGAGAATGAAAACACAGAAACTGAAAACCTTATATTAAAAAAAAAAGAATATTCTTCCTTCTCTTTGCTGGAGACCATCTTTCTGTAGCTTCAGTTAGCAGCAGGTCAGCAGTCGGCAGACTGATGGGGAAGTATTGTGACAGTATCTGTGTCTTGAAGCTCACAGTGGGGCCTGCCTTGGTCCTGTTCTTCCTCAAAGGAATCCTAGCTTGGAGAAGGCAGGGAAGTGGAAATATTTAGCCCTAACATGTTCTAGAATGTAAGCACCTGTGGCTTCGAAATGCATCAGAGTCCTGGGAAGAAAATGAATTTATTAGCCCATTGATTCACAGATGCAAGGGACTCACAGGAGTGAGCTGCACTTAGTGGGCTTCTCATCAGTTTCTTTTGGCCAATGCCCCTCTGGGGGAAAAAAAACAGCTGTGACTGAGAGCCTTAAGAGGAGCTTTCTGTTGGTGCTGCTTGGTTTTCTTGGAGGATTAGAAATAAGATCATTGACAGAGTTTTACAGAAAAAAAAACTAAAACATGCAAGAAACTAGCTTTTTTATTAGTGGCTAAAATAAATTTACAAAATCCTTTAGCAACATCAACATAATTTCTGGCTTCTACATTTTTGAATTCTACTTGGCCTGATTTGGGGGCATCATAGAATATATTAGAAATTCTTTTGTTCGTGGCTTGCTAAAACATTTATCTTTCCCTCAACATTTATAAGATAGATGGTAATATTTTGGTGTTCACTGACCCTCCAGCACAACAGGCTGAAACTGGGATTGATAAACTCATTTGAAGATAGATAAAGATTAAAATTATGTTCTAGGACAACTGTCCCAAATTTGGCTACAAATAAGCAAGTGCAGATTGTGCTTTGACTGGACATTGTGACTCTATTCCCAGGCTGTCTCACTTTGGCTCATGACCAGTAGGCTCTGAACGAGACAAGCAGTATGGTGACATGGGTTTTAAATGTTCTCCATTGCTGTCACACACCCCTCTCCAATGCCAGCTAATACCCACCATTAAACCAACAAGATGACACCTTAGAAGATGCCAAGTGTTGTTTACACCATTTTGGGTGATTATATCGACAAATGTCTTGTGTTACAAGTCCATGTACTTTAGCCTAAATAATAATCAACAAATTAATATATTTATTACAAAGACAGATAATAACCTGAAAATTGCACAGATTATCCTGTTCAGTCCTCAAGATCACTCTGTAAGACCACCTTTTAATCTGTTGGCTAATTCCAGTTTAGGAATGTACTTAACTCACCTAATGTATGACTTCAGAGCCTGAGTTCTGAATTAATTATACTCATTTGATGCCTAAATGTCAGTTTAGCAAGCTTCTGAGTTGGTAAAGAACATTCGAGGGGCTTCCTTGCTGAAGACTCAAGTTCTGTCTGCACACCTGTGGTGAGCAGGCATCCGTCAAGAAGGAATGACAATTCCATCACAGGATTAGCTGGTATCTCCAGCCCTACCTCTAAGAACACATAAGTTTTGCCCAAGAAGGAAAGTGCAGAAGCAGACAGCCTCAGTGAGAAAAAGAGAGTAAGGATGGGAAGATGATAACGTGTCCCGCACTGTGCTGGCGCAGAGTCTGGCCCATGGCCGATGCTTCTCTGGTTGTAGACAAAGACAGCACAGCGAACTATGACTTCACATTAGATTAGAAGAGGGAAGTTAAGATTCCAAGCATAGAGAAAAATCTTTCTAGTAAAAACTGTTGACTAATAAAGAAAGGAGACGACTTCACTCCACCTTAGAATCCACTGATCCCCAGTGTTCTTCATGCTAACAATATAGCTTTCAGAGAGTTACAAACAAACAAAACAAATACTCATAGGAGGAAATTAGGATTTGGGGTGTACATCTGCTTTGTTGTTGCCATTGTGTTTGTTTGTTTGCTTTGTTTTTCTATTTTCTGTTTACTTTCTTTTTAAGGTTGAAAACGAAAATAAAATGTTAAGTTCTTTGGGGCCACTGGTGGGAAACGTTGACAGCTTGTGGTTGAGAAGCCAAGCCCTAGATAGGAATTCTCGTTTCATTTCTCTCCCTCCCAGTGAACAGAAGCAAAGGCCAAGGGATCGTCCACACCCAAGAGGAAACTCCCTCTGCTGTACAGCTTGGTACCTGCTGGAGAAACTCCCTAAATGAAACCCACAACCCAGAGCATTCCCAGACACTTGCTAACCCTCAACGTGTTCCAAGCATGAGCCGCCACCAAGAAGAACATGGGAAATAATGTTCCACCACTCATGGGAACCCTACTGGATGTCCAAAGAGCTCGTTCTACAGTGAGCTTTCCAGACTGATGGAGCCACCAGCCTCAGCAGCATCACAAGGCCCTCAACCAGTTACCACTTGGTGAGGCGCTTTGGGGCTACCTCCAGTCTCCAATATCCAAAGCCAACCAAGGTGTAGAAATAGAAATGTACATGTCCTCAGAAGGAAAACACCTAGTAAAATAAAGTCTGCTCGTGTGACTGTTGGTTTACAGGATTCATTCAGTGGCCAGACGACTGGGGTGACTCCAGCCACCTCAAACATCTTTCTACTACGGATGTTCACCAGCATCCAAAGAACCGAGTCAGCCCCCTGAAATGGGCAGTAAAGGAGTAAAGGAAGCAGACAGACAGCTTAGCACACCAGAAGAACTGTTTGTGTTTCTGTTTCTGTTTCTCACTTACCTTTGCTCTTCACGGTAGAGGGGGCCTCCCTGCTCCCAAGTTCTACTTTCCACAATTTTAATCACCCATGACCAACTGCCACCCAAACTACTAAATGGAAATTTCCAGAAATGAGTGATTCTCATGTTTTAAATAACTGTTGATAACACATTATCACACTTGTTCTATTTATTATTAGAGCTAATCTCTCCCTGAGCTTACCTTATATACTATGCCTACTTTATTATAGCTGTGTTTAGGTGGCAAAAAACCCTAGTCTATAGATTTGGGAACTATTGCAGGTGCAGGCATATACTCAGGGTACCAGACGTGACCTCTGTAGAGAAGAGACAGAACTCTGCATGCACTACAGATGTGAGCATTGTCTTATTGTCCTCAACATTGCATCATAGCTAAGAGTCATGTTTCCCTGTCAACTAACCTGGATGCTGGTTGCATTTTGCCTATAGAATGGGGTTCTTTGCTCAGAAATGAGTTTTCTTAACGACTTCCACCATTATGTTGCTCTGAATCCCAGTTCCCTTCTTCTAAATGGCATCGATGTCCAGAAGGAAATCAGGAGCATTTGACAGGTTCCTGTAATCCTTAGATACTATTAATAACTATTTTTGGAAGAAGCCCTTGATACTTGGATGTCTGTTGCTATGTAGACGGAGTCCGGAAAGGAAGGCATGGCATCTTCTCCTGCTAAAGACTAGGTTGTACACATAACTCTGCACAGGCGCATTCTCGTGACCCCTCTCTGCCTCTGACCTCCAGGTGCTGAGTGAAGACCCACTCACCCCCTCTCTGCAAAGCATAAAGGTCTTTCTTCCTTTGATCACTGCTTCCCAGAATTTTATGTGTTTCTTCCCTCCTCTGAGCTTATTACGTTCACTTGACAGCGCATGGTTTTTTATTAAAATAAAGATATTGTATGATTTAGAAAACACATTCTCTTTCAGATTCCCAAGAACAATGGGCTTCTTTGATTTTCATCTCTACTCTGACCATAGGAACCTGGGTGAGATCACTCATGCAGGGGGAATATGGAGCAAAGTCATGAGGTCGGAGTTGATATCCATGGGTCATGCTGAAGGACAAGTCCTTTCCCAGTAAGTAAAAGCAGGCAATGTGCTGGCTTTGAGTCTTATTTCAGGACATCATTTTTGACATCTGGAAAACACTAATATCTGAATACCACACCTTCTCTAATATCCCTTCCAGCTCAAAAACATTGCCTTCTCATCAACAGGTAGCAAATGCTGTGACAACTAATTAAAAGGAAAACTGGTGAAAAGGAAAACAATGAGAAAAAAGTCACAACTGGTAAAGGACCAAAGGCACAATGATCAAAGTATTCTCTCTTGTCCTTTGAGCCATAAGACTAAACACGCATGCCCATGTGTACATATAATTCACAGGCAAGTTTCCTGGTCCACCTGAAGAAATACAGGGGCACCTAGAACTTAAGAGAGTCAGAGAAATTTGTAGCAACAGGGAGTGTCTGCTGGTGGCCTTCAAAGATGTATGTGATTCAATCAGTTGAGCATGGCAGAGATAGGTAAAGCAGTAATAGTCAAAGGTCCCTGACAGTTCTAATTGATTGCTAATTACACATATGTACAGCCTATAGGAATAGGACTTGCTAACCAATCACACATAATTCTTGACATATGGCATATTTCAGACGGTTGTAACAAAGGGTTCCTATAAATTCTAAGAGACGAATTCTTTGCTCTTTGGTTCTTTTTTCAGCAATGAGTTTTCCTAATGGCTTCCATCATTGCATATCTCCAAATCCCAGCACCGCCCCCTTTATGTCTGTAAGAAAATCAGAAGAACTTGGTAGATTTCTGTAATCCTTAGATGTGGCTGGCTGTTCTGAGAAGGAGTTAAGTTCTGTGACACACCAAGGCACAAGACAAGTATGTGGCTCACCCTTCAAGTTTGTTTGGAAAGTCATCCTGTTTTATAGATAGGTGTCCAAACGCTTCAAAAAATGCAAACTCAATAGCTCTGTTCTCAACTGTGAGAATTTTTGTTCTATGGTGATAGAAGAGAGACTCTGGAACGACCCAACAGCCTTAGTGTAGTGAACTAGTTTCTATGGAGCAAAGGACTGTGGGATTTGTAGTGCTCTCTGCTATGTCTATGCTCGGCTATCCATCTGGACCCGGTTGCTGATGTCTCCTCCTCGGTCTGCTCTCCAGACTCATACTCCTCATCTACTGCGTAGAACAGTGGCTTGGGCCGGATGATGTCNCCTGCCCCATCCAGCATGCTCCTCCCAGCTGCTGTTGCTTCGGTAGCTGAAGCTGAGGGCCTTCTCTCCTCTGTGTAAGCTCTTCATCGGGATCATTGCTTGGGTCTGCCGTCTTTCCTGAAGGGACCCTGCACGCGAGTGTGCTCTGAACATCAAGGGCTGGAGTCCTGGATCGATGCCGTCATCATCTAAGAAGACATCGTGACAAGAATGGAAAGAAAACGTGAAATCGGAGTTAAGACTTCATGCCCAGGTGCAAGAAGGCTCAAGACTGCAGCTCCTGCTCTCTGCTTATGGCTAACGTGACTTTCCCTTTCAACACCACAACCTCAGAGGAACTGGGTGGGCAACGCTATATGCTTGGTGCTATAAATAATGGGGATGCATGGAAACCTGTGCGTTTAGCCAGTCTCCCCTAGATGTCTAGCAGAATAGCTTTTCACACTAACGGATTAATAATAACAAAGCACATACTAAAAAAAGTTTTGTCTTCTTAAAGGTAAATGCTATACTAAAAGTTCCGTGAAAGTGGTTGAGATTTGTTTTTTCCCCCTATTTGTTTCTGTTTCATTGAGACAAGGTCTCATCCTGTCATGTTGGATGGCCTTGTCTTGTCTTTCAAAGGTTTGAGATTACAGGTGTGAGCCCCATGCCCGGCTCCTGGTTTGATGCTTAATTGGTCGCTTTCTGAGAGCTTTTCATCTGAGTTTCACTGCCTGGACCTTGAAAATGTAATCTGGGAGAAAAAGAGATGGGGGTGGGGGTGGGGATGGGGAGTCAAAAAAGATCCCAGGCAGTGGCAGATGCTCCCCTGTCAATGGAGTCGATTGCGAGCAGGCTGCAGCGGTACACCATGACATGACATGATGGGGCTCTGTGCCTGTCTCTGTCCTTCTCGTTTTGCATATTTTATGCCACTTAATTACCTTAAGGGCCCTGAGCGATGTATAAAACTATTGCCCTCAAATCCTATGGAAAGTGCCTAAAGTTATTGTTCAAGATGAGGTGACTTTCAGTTTGATACAGCTGGCAAAAGTGGGGTTGGAGCCATTCCCTTGTATCCTCAGGAGATAGACCAAAACTCACACATGCTCCGGTCTCTCATATAAAAAGGCAGTGTTTGCATATAACCTATGAACACCCTACAGTTTCATTTAAATAATCTCTAAACCGCTTAAAATACCCAATACATTGTAAATGCTAAACAAATATTTGTTTTATTGCATTTGGGAGGTAATAAGGGTGAGAAAAAAGTCTTCTTAGATGCAGAAGTCAGCTGTACATATCACATGTATGCTGCTAAGGCTGTGTTATGAAGGGCAGGATCACCAGGTATCCATGTGATGCCCTGTTTTTGAGTCATTTCAAGATTTCTATCCTTTCCTAAAACACAGCACCTTTTTCTCTCTTCAACAAGGGAGCTTTTTCACAAATGTCATCTATTGTTTCTTCCAAGCTTTAGTCTCATGAATTTATTTTTCCTTGACATGTTCTCTTCAGACTTTCAACATTTTCAGGAATTTATTTATAAATCTGAAAATTGTTCTTTCTCCCACATTCTATCCCCACTCCCTAAAAATGCAAAAAGAAAATAAAGCCAAAAGAAGTGACATAAAATTAATACTGTATGTCTAAAGGCTTGCACTTGACAAAAATATGAATATATTACTAGACACAAGAAAAATGTAAATACCCTGTTCAGAATTGTTTTTTCAAAATGCAGCCAAATCATCACAGGCAGGTAGCTGGGGGCTGACATAGGGGATGCTCTGCTGGAGGTAAAGATAATCTATTTGCTTGTTTTCTTTCACAATTCCCATTTAATTGGTGCTGAGTGGATCTTGAACCTCCGTTCCTCCAACTCTTTTGGTATTTGTAAGACTCTCTGAGGTGTGGACACTCCCTTCTGTCCACAAACCCTGTCCCATGTTTCATTCTACCCACTCCTCCTGAGAAAGAACTCTCCATGAGTGGACAGAGTCTAGCCAGTCTCGCTACCTCCTTCGAGGTTAATGTAGAGGGTAGCCCAAGCATTTAGAAGAGGCTTGCCAAGTTAAGCTCAACGTAAGTGACTAGCTCTGCCCAAAATGTGAAGGAACTTTCTGTAATGGAGAAGGTGGAGGAGAGAGGATGGGGCCTATACTTGGTCCTCCTTCACATGTCTACCTGCAGGTGAGCACCCAGTCCTGTTGTCCCAGGAAAGGACAGTGGCTACCTCTCAAGTAACACGTGAGTATCTTTACCTTCCTCTGGACTAACAGGCTTAACTACCATGGCTAAAGGAGAAACAGGAAAAATGCTTTTGCTTGGGGCAGGGTGGAGCCAAAGCCTCAGGGGATTAGCTACTTGGTACAATTTGCATTGTTTAGTGATTCAGACCCAGAGAGCAATACTTCCTTATCTCTTCATTTTCAAAGGTATATATGTACACATATATTTTTAAATATCTATTTAATATATATTAAACCATTTCAACCATTTCCGAGTACAGTTCAATGGCACCAAGAGCTTTCCTGCTTCTATGTAATCCTCAGCACCATCCATCTCTAATCCCATTGGTTTAAAGCTGTCTCACACGTAAGAGAAGTTTTAGGGTGGGGATCACCATAATTATAATAAAGCATGAACCCCAAAGGTATAGGAGCCTTGGAAGAGTGTGCAGGTCTCTAAAACCATCATGGAATTCACAGACATCCTGTCAGGGGCATACAAACCTTGGCAGGCCTGCAAAGAGCCAGGAAAGACAGTGTTTCCATAGACTCACAGTGGTTGGCCAGGCTACCCGGTTGAGGAAGCCATGTCACCCAAGGTCTCCTAGCTAGACTATCCCTCTTCTCCTGGTTTTCAGAAAGAAGGTGATCTCGAACAATCAAACTGTTAGCCACACATCGAGGACTCTCCATTTCATTGATTGCTTCCATGGTCTTTTTTGGGGGGGAGGGGCTCTTTTTTTGTTAAATCTTATTACATACTTATTGCTAAATATATAAATACAACCTGCTCAGTCTGGTTAATCTTATTTGTATGTGTATGTTTCAGGGCTGGCCATTGGTATTGGGTAACTAATGGGTGTGTTCTTCCCTAGCTTATCTGCTGGTGGTATCCTTGTTCACATCATGGCGAGGCAGCTGTGCTGGTGAGAAGTCATTAGTGAGACTTCATGAGTGTAGCTTCTCACATTGACCGTAATCTTTTAAAACTTGCTAAGGGGGGGGCTGGTAAGTTAAATTTCATTACCTTTGTCTCTCAGATTTCTAGTTCAACCACTTTCATCTGGATGAAATTTAGAACCAGATCAGCATGTAAATAGAAAGAAAAAGCAAACCTGCAAGACCCATCAAAGATAATGATTTTACTTCAACTCTGGATTAATTCAGGAGACGTTCCCATTAAGGAGAGTTCTTGTCCTTCCCATGGCTAGTGTTTCCTATGTGCATAGTTGGCTATAAGCCTGTTTTAACAGTCTTATGGTTCCTGCTCATGTGTGTATCCGTGTCTCATTTCCAGTCAATGCTATCATAGATGAAGGTTTCTGGTATTATTCCTCTGCAAAGGTAGCAGCAGAGAAGATATAGATGTTTCCTTTTTAACTCTTGTATGTTCTTGCTGCAGTTTGTCCCCACAATAAATTCTTGTTAAGCCATAATTATTGAATGTAATGAATTTGGAAGGTATCCAGGAGGGTTTGTTCTCAGTACACTGGGGACTGCTCTCTAAACAGGTTGTTATTACATTGGAGAGTTCCCTGCCTTATCTTCTCATGCATGTGCCTGCCCAGCATTCTCATGGACTGCGACTGTGTGATGTCATTAGTCATGGGCTGACATTCTCATGAAAACCTCACTTGATGTGCAACGTTGATCTTGCACTTTTCTGCCCATCGAACCATGAGTCAAGTACACATCTCTTCTTTATAAATTACTTGGTCTTAGGTGTTCTGTTTAGCAACAGCAACGAAAACATGCTAAGGGAGTGCATACAATTTCCAGGCATTGATGGCTTTTACGGAAAATATGCTTGAGATGCTATTTGTTAAAGAAACCTACTAAAGGGTTAGGATCAACGAAACTCATGAATTCATTAAAGCTGTGGTTGCCGGTACAAGATCAAGCCAAACAATATTCTAGCATGGAGTAGGGAGGAGTCCATTGGCTTCCACTCATGCTGAGGAACTATAGACAGTTGATGGTTTCAGGGGAGGAAGAATCACTTTTCTTTAAGATATGGCTCCTGTTAGGGCAACTTTCCTCCAGTGGATGCTCCACACCCAGGAATATGGGCATCACAAATTGGAGTTGGTCAATCACTTTAAATAAAAAAGGACATGATATTGGGAGGGGGTTGATTGATGGTGGTATGAGACAGCGTATCTGTAAAGAACTATAGGAAGGAGTGGGACAAATATGATTTAAATATATTGCGTGACATTTGTAAAGAATTAACCAAGTATTATAAGATAAATGTTAGAGTCCCTTCACCAATTAAAATTGATGAATACATAAATACATTTCCAAATACCAAACAACTCCTACCTTCTGGAATGAGGCACACATTGCAAGGTTTAGTATTTAGAGTGACTATGTGACTGTTCGCTGTCATGCTTCTTTACACTTGCGCATCTGTCCCCCAAGAACCTGCCTGCTGTCAGCCCTGGGTCAGAATCCTGCAGTACTGATGACCAAGCCAGAAGAGAGCTGTGGCACGTTCTTGCTTTCTATTCACTTAAATGATGATATTTATCTTGAGTTATTAGACTAAGAAAGAGATTCTAAAACCCATCTGTTCATGTCCCATGTTTGTGTATCTCTTTTTAATTCCCTTTACTTTTGTTTGTGAAATGCCTTCATAATATCAAATGGCACTAATTACCAGAGTGTCATCAGGAGCAGACAAGATTAATGAAACAAAATTACCAGTCCGAAGCCCTCTTCAGAAGTAAGGAATTTAATGTAAAGGTGGTCTTTCATTTTGTAGAAGAAGATGGTGTTGGAAGGAACATAGCCATAGCAAACAATCTGAAGGGCATACTTGACTTACTCCATATACAAAGAAAAGGCTCAAGATGGGTTGAAATGTAAACAGATTTACTCTGTGCAGTTGACTAGTATTTTATCATTAAAGATGAGAACTAAATTCCTACCTGTTGAGATGAGAAATCTATCTTCTCTGGGACACTGTCAAATGAACTAGGAAATTTAGGGTTGGCAGGGGGAGGGAGAGGAGACAAAACACTTGCTAATGTTTGATGTAATGTATAGGACGTTAGGATGCTGCTGTGCTTCCAATGAGTCTTTATGTAGGATATTGGCTCTGTGAACGTCAGTGTAACACAGAGAGACCTACAGAAGCTTGTAAATGTTCTGTAATGATTACACCTGAGTCTTTAAAAGTCTGTTTAACTCCTTTCGTTGTGTTTTCCCAGTGATGGAATTGGGTTTGACAAGAAGCCATTTTAAGCAAGAAAGACATAACCAAAAATCCCTTTATTTCAAAGAATAATCATATTTCCTATAATAAATAATTATTTTAAGGTCCTGTGCCTTTAGTTTATTTGACTACCCAAAGTGATTTTTAGGGTTTAAATTAGTATAAAATCAAGAGGGTAACATGGCATATGATTATATTATATATTACCCTTTTCTAACAGACATCATTTTGATATAAATTTAAAACAGCAAATTTATTAGAAAAATGAACTTTTTCAATACCTAGGAATCTCAGTTATGTGTTGAATGGGTAACTGTTAATATGACTAAATCACCCCAATAAAAGTTAACCTAATATTTAAATTGCATTGGACCCTTACAATTGCCCAAAAGCGATCCTTTTACACATATTTAAGACACCAGTGAAGAAATCATGTGACCTGCTAATCATTGCTACACTAAATGTACACTAAATTCTAAATGTCTGGGAAAATTAAAACAGGATAGTAGTACATGACAAAACTGTGATGAGTTCAAATTTCTGTGCCCATAAATAAAATTCTGAAATTTATTTGTAAAGGACGCTTTCATTTTCTTCTCATTCCAGTTTCTACTTAATAGTCTTGATTGTACCTCTTGGCCCTCACATCTCCAAATCTTCACCATCTGACCCTGCACAGGGGAAACAGCAGCCAAGAGTGGGTTACCTGTGGATTCAGCAGCCCTTGCTTCTCTCCTTGCTGACAGGGGATTGCTGTAGGGGAAGGAGAGGTAGCGAAAGTTCTTGGTGCCCGCCTGTGGGTAATGAGAAGAAGCAAAAGCAGAATGAGCTACCGCAGTTGCAATTGGCACACAGTCAGTAAAGGGAAGGGGGCATTTAATCATTTAATTACATCATTGGTTTAAAGGAAGCAAAACACTTCTGACCTTAATATCTATTTTCTCTCTCTCTCTCTCTCTCTCTCTCTCTCTCTCTCTCTCTCTC